>OZ012737.1:605124879-605155635 GCA_963859935.3 Lathyrus sativus | reverse complement strand
ATGGACCTCATTACTAATACTACTAATTACTATTTACAGTATAATATTTACAACACTCCCCCTCAAGCTGGTGAATGGATATCTATCATTCTCAGCTTGCAAGTAAGTTGCCTGAATCTTTCTGTTGGTAAGCCTTTTGTTAACACATCTGCGAGCTGATGCCCAGAAGGAACGTAAGATGTAGTTATCAGCTCACTATCCAACTTTTCTTTGATAAAATGTCGGTCAATCTCAATGTGTTTAGTCCTGTCATGCTGAACAGGATTATAAGCAATACTAATAGCCGGTTTATTGTCACAAAACAATTCCATAGGGCCTTCACATTGTATCTTCAAGTCTTCTAGAACTTGTTTCATCCACAATAGTTCACAAATTCCTAGTGCCATAACTCTAAATTCTGCCTCAGCGCTTGATCGAGCAACTACACTTTGCTTCTTACTCTTCCAAGCTACAAGGTTACCACACAGAAAAGTACAATAGTCTGACGTAGATCTTTTGTCACTCATTGATCCGGCATAATCCGCATTAGTGTAAGTCTTCATAGCTAAATTCTCACCTCTTTTAAACAAAAGTCCTCTCCTTGGAGTTGCTTTAAGATATTGTAGAACGCGGTCTACATCCTGCAAATCTCTCACCCTCGGATCATGCATGAATTGGCTCACCACACTGACTGCATATGCTAAATCTGGTCTAGTGTGTGCCAAGTAAATCAATTTTTCCACTAATCTTTGATATTGACCCTTGTCAAGTTTGTCACTTTCCTCCTCAAAGCTTATCCTGTGATTTTGTTCAATGGAAACACTTGCAGGTTTGCATCCAAGTTTGCCAGTTTCCTGCAAAAGATCAAGTACATACTTCCTTTGAGAGATAAAGATGCCTTGCTTTGAGTAGGCTACCTCAATTCCCAAGAAATACTTGAGTTGTCCAAGGTCTTTCATCTCAAACTCTGCCGATAATTTCTCTTTGAGCAAATGTCTCTCAGTCAAATCATCTCCTGTAACAATAATATCATCAACATAAACAAGAAGTACAATCAATTTTCCTTCCTGTGAATGTTTAAAAAATAAAGTGTGGTCTCCTTTACTTTGCTTATAGCCCAAACACATCATTGCCTATGTGAATCTTCCAAACCATGCTCGAGGGGACTGCTTTAGTCCGTATAAGGCTTTCTTCAATTTACACACCTTGTTAGTTCATTTGTTATGCCAACACCCGGTGGAATCTCCATATACACTTCTTCCTCTAAGTCTCCATGCAATAATGCATTTTCAACATCAAACTGTTGTAATTCCCATCCACATGAAGCAGCAAGAGATAGTAAAATTCGAACAATGTTCATTTTTGCCACTGGGGAAATGTCTCATCATAATCAATACCATATGTCTGAGTATAACCTTTTGCCACTAGTCTTGCCTTGTACCGATCAAGTGTGCCATCAGATTTATACTTTACAATATAGATCCATCTGCATCCAACCGACTTTTTGTCTCTTTGCCTTTCAATAATCTCTCAAGTACCATTTTTTTCAAGTGCTCTCATTTCCTCATCCATAGCTTGAACCCAATTTCTATTTTGCAATGCTTCTTCAACTGATAATGGGATTTTCACAGAATCAACAACTGCAATAAAACTTTGATATTGTGTGGAAAGATGTCTAGTGGAGACATATTGAGAGATAGGGTGTCGATATACGGAGGGACAAGATCTTTTATCCTTCCTCAAAGCAATGGGTAAATCAACTGGATTAGTGTCACACGTATCAGAAATAGAACAATCATCATTTGAGGAATCATTTTCAGTACTTACCTCCAGTTTAGACGATTGAATTTGTTTCTGGAGAAGGTCAGATTTACTTCTTCTCTGATACACTAGAGTTGGTGCTGAAGGTGCTGATTCCTGTGGAACATAAGGCATTGAAGGACCAGGAACAATTACTGACTCATATTCAGGTGTTGAACTAGGACTCAAACTCAAACTAGGTGACAACTCGGGTTCAAGAGAGGGAACACTGACAGGTGTTCTCGGGAGGCTAGGACCAATGATCAGAAACTCGGACTCAGACTCTAAGTCACTCATGTTCTCCCCCTGAGACTGAGAATGAGTGAAGTATGACACATTTTCATGAAAGGTGACATCTTTGGAGACAAAGAATTTCCGACTCGGAGGATGATAACATTTGTACCCTCTTTTATTGGGTGCATAACCCAGAAAGATACATCTGACAGCACGGGGATCCAACTTGTTGCGATATTATTTGTGAACATGAACAAAAGCAACACAACCAAACACGAGAGACTCAAGATTATGTAAGATAGGAACAGAGGGAAAACGTGAGAGCATAAATTGAGCAGGACTAATATTACCTAACACTCGAGATGGGACCCGATTAATCAGATAGGCAGCAGTAAGAACTGCCTCCCCCCAATAAGAGGTGGGAACAGACATTTGAAAAAGGAGAGATCGAGCAACTTCAAGTAAATGATGATTTTTTCTTTCTGCGACACTGTTTTGTTGTGCGGTGTCAACACATGTGAATTCATGAAGAATGTCATGTTTACTAGTGAAGTTGGAGAAGGTATGTTTGACATATTCTTTACCATTGTCAGAACGAATTCTTTTTATACATTTCCCAAATTGTGTTTGTACCATATTATAAAATTGGATAAATATTTGTGGTACTTCAGATTTAGTATTCATCAAGAAAATCCAAGTTACCCGAGTACAATCATCAATAAATGAAACAAACCATTTTGCACCAAAAATATTAGAGGTAGGGGCATGTCCCCAAACATCAGAATGAATCACACCAAAAGGTTCAGCACTTTTATTAAAACTGGAAGGAAAAGTTACACGATTGTGTTTTGCCAACTGACAAACATCACACTTAAAAGACTCAACAGAATGGTTTAAGAACAATGACGGAAACATAGACTTAATTATATAAAATGGAGGGTGACCGAGACGCTTGTGCTGAAGCCAAGTTTGTGAGGCTGACGAGGAAGACTGAGACTGGAGACAGGAGGACAACACCTTTGGATGGTCATCAGAGAAGTAGTATAACCCTTCCTTTTCCTTAGCAATTCCAATCGTCTTCCCCATGGTAAGGTCCTGAAAACCACAATGGGACGTAAAAAACATTACTTTACAATTTAGATCACGAGTAAGCTTATGGATGGAAATCAAATTGTGGGAAAGTGTGGGAACATGAAGCACATATTGCAACTGAAATGGAGGTTGCAAGTCAATATTTCCAGTGCCAACAACACAAGCATGAGAGCCATCAGCAACACTGATATAAGGAATACTCAAAGGTGTGGTATAAGAGCATAATAATGTGGAATCAAATGTCATATGGTTAGTAGCACCAGAGTCAAGAATCCACACATTCTTAGGGATATTACCATAAACAGTAAAAGATCGGGAACATAAAATCTTACCAGTAACTGCTAGAGACCCAGAACCAGAAGGCTTACTCATGGAGTCAAGCATAGACTTCAACCGTTCCACGTCATTCTGAGTGAAGGAGGAAAAACCAGTTCCCCCTTTTTCAAATCTTTTAGTATCATGTGCATGTGTGGCAACATGTGCCTGATACTGGTGCATGTTGCAAGAACTACCTCCTCGACTAAGAACCTGTTCCCTCCCATGTAGTTTGAAACACCTATCCTTTGTATGCCCTGATCGGTTGCAATGCTCACAATAGAATTTGTCACGACCATTCTTAGATGATGATGGTGGTGGTCCTTGTCTTATTGTTTTGCTAGCTACTAGTGCTGACACATCTGGGGTCTGTTCATGAAGCATAGCTTGACGATGGGTCTCCTCACTACGAACAGTGTAAAAAACTTCATTAAGATCAGAAAAATTTTCCTTACCCAAAATCTGCACCCGAATAGGGTCAAATTCAACATTAAGGCCTGCTAAGAAATCAAAGATCCTATCCCGCTCAACAACAGTATTCAAGGTGGCAGTATCCTTACTGCACTCCATCTTCAAATTCTGATATTGATCCAACTCAATCCAAAAACCATTGAGAACTCCAAAGTAATCGTTGACCGAAAGACTTCCCTGCTTAGTGTTGAAGATTTTCCTCTTTAAATCATAACAAGCAGACATATCTTGTTTCATGGAATAACTTTCGACGAAGATAATCCCAAACTGCCTTTGCACTTGAGAGATACATGCAATTTCTACTAATTTCTGGAGATATGGAGTTCCAAAGCCAAGTAATAATAGCAGAATCATCTTTATCCCAGGAAGGGAAATTAGGAGCAGTAACCAAATGAGGATTGCCTTCAATATGATCTAGCATGTCACAACATTTTAGAGTGTGTCTGATGAACTGAGACCATTGAAAATAATTTTTTCCGGTAAGCCAGTAACCTTTTTGAACGAAAAAATCCTTAGCATTAAATGGGACTGATGGATTTATGGGAGGTGGAGGCGGAGGTGGTTGTTCGTTAATAATCTCGGCCATTGAAGGGACAATCGAGAGGAACAAAGAGCAGATATGTATTGAATCACAAAGAAAAAACACAAAATATAAAAAAAAAAACAAGCAGTGTAGGGTTGCAAAGATGAGTGAACAGTGAGAGATGTGAAGTAAAGCCAAGAAATAGAATGTGCTGCAACACAGAACAACAATGATCCAAGCACCCAAAAAAAATTGCAAGGATGACCGGCAGTGAAAGAAAGAAAAAAACTTCGTTACAACGACAACTAGGGTTTATGCGGAAGCGAGACCCCCAAAAAACAGGAGCTCTGATACCACGTTGTAAAATATTTCACTGATGGAATTAAAAGTTCTTCTTACAATGTTGCAACTACATGCTTTAAATAAGAGAGAATAGAAAACCTAATGGGTTTTGACTAATGGGCCTCATTACTAATACTACTAATTACTATTTACAGTCTAATATTTACAACATAACATATAAATTCTAAAATGCAACCAAACCATGTGTCAAACTCGTGATACTTTAACTATTTATACAAGGACTAACCATTGCACCATTTCAATCAATTGTGATTTAAAATTACATCAAATGAATTTAATCATTATTATTCCTCAAATAAATATTTTAGAAATCTCACCAACAATCCCCCCCCCCCCCCCCCCCCCCCCCATTTTCAAAATATATCTAAATCCATTATTCAGAAAATTTCATGGTTTCAAATAAAGATATCTTACGATTTGAACCAATACTTAGTAATTTAAGTTTTCACTCATCCCCGAATAGATTAGTAGACAAGCTTTGAATCAATTATTCATTAGAACAAGCGTGCATAACTCACACATGAAATATTGGTACCATTGATCGAATTATTAATATGACACATTTAATAAGGTCTTGTGCCTTATATCCTTTTCATGAGAATTTAAGAGTCAAACACTTGTACTCTATGAAGCGAAACCACTTCATTCTCATATAGGTAGACTATATCAAAAATGCACCCATAATTATGCATTCTAACAAACACATGATATATGTCTATTAAGAGAAAAATCTCATCCTACCACGCTTATTCTTATGGTCTAAGTATTTTTGTCCTTTGAAATGTATCTATCATTAAGTACTTCAACCACTCTAATAGTGTACTTCCATCATTGAACTAAAGACTTTAACATTAATCAAGTGTGAGTTGAGTTTCCACTATTGATGATTAATTAGATACGAGCTTATTCCGCATCCCTAATGATGTCTTCATTGTATTCAATTATATCAAAAAAACATCATATCTTTGTCAATCTTTTCGTCAAAGAATTGCAAGATTTTTCTAAATTTTAATAAATTTCGAATATTCAACTTTCCAACTAATCATGCATATGATTACATTATGTACTCTTGATAGTATTTGTCATCTATCATCAAATCATAACACTTTTGTCATATTAGTACAATTTTCATATACAACATATGTTCTATATTCTTGATAGTTTCGATAAACTATAATCATGACACTTTTGTCATTCATTTTATCATATACACAAATTTTATGTCATTCTTTATTTACTAACCTTTTTAATTTGAAATTTTACTTCCACTTAAATATATGCAAAACATATTTAATGCATTAAACATTTATAGCAATTGACAACCACGATCAAATAAATTAGTTATGACTAACTTTTATTTCATGAAGTGAGTTCAAACATGTAATTCATAAACTTCATATAAATACAACCCCATGTGATAAATTCATGTTTCATATTTAAAAATGTTTATGATATATCCAAATAAAAATCACAAAATGAATAATAAACCAACATCACTAATATTTCTTGTAATGTTTCTCGATGAACACTTATCAACTTACAACAAGATAAAATATATTCAAATTACTTTTAATATCAAGATAAATAAGAAATAATATTTTCATATTATGAAACACATATAATATGAGATAAATCATTTTAATTTTAAAATTCTTGCATAAACAATAATATAATTGAAACATGTTCTTGATATTTTTAACATGTTATTTATACTATTTTATGTTATCAATAAATTTACCATATATTCAAATTTATAATTTTAATTTTCTACCAAATCATTTTACCCAAGACTAATGCATTATTAATTAAAATAAATTATTTGCACCAAAGAAAAATAATTAACATACATTTTACATTCAAGTTTATAACATAAACCAAAACATATTCATAATCATTTTATTTCACATATTTGAATAGTTTATAAATCATGCATGTATAAATTTAATATCACATGTTAAACTTAACATAAATACACATTATTTTCATCATATAATATTATATGACACTTTAATTGTTTATACAAAGACTAACCATTGCATCATTTTAATCATTTGTGATTTAAAATTATATCAAATGAATTTAATCATTATTATTCCTCAAATAAATATTTGGAAATCTCACCAACAAATATTAATAAGAGAAAAAATATTATTATTAAAATATAAACTGTATTTTATAACGTCTTTGTTGTTGTTTTAATTTTTGGTCTTATAAAGATTACATTGTCTAAACTCAAATGCATATACAAATTTAAGTTATGCTAACTTTGGAAAGGTTATTAGGAAGTTAGAAAAGTTAATTAAGAGGTTAGAAGCGTGTAATTAATTACTCAAAATAGCTAGTATATATATGTAAAACATCTCTCTCTCTCTCTCTCTCTCTCTCTCTCTCTCTCTCTCTCTCACACACACACACACACACACACACACACACACACACACACACACACACACAATGTAATGAATATAGAATCAATGTAAAAAGATCTTGCTTGAACATTCTCTTCTATGAGACTCACTCTCTTCTTTCCATGCATGAATTCTCATTTAGTATGATATCGACCTAGAAGAGACCTTTATTTCCATGCATCATCATCTTCGTCTTCATTGATGAAGATCTAAGCTTCTCAGTTGGCGCGTGTAGGTATTACTTCATTTTTGTAGTTAACTTCAAAGAAGCATCAATGGTCGAATTTAAAGCTTTTCTGCTCAACTTGTAACCTGTAGCCAACTTATCCCAAGTTGTTTCATCATAATTGGTGTTCGCAAGCTTTGCGAATACATTTGCACCAAAGTTATTGATTAAGCTACAAGAACTTGTTATAGAACCAACAAGTTAATGGAGTAATTCTCTCTTACAAACTCCACAAAGTGGTAGTTAATCCTCAAATTCATCCTATGTTAAAAACAGACAATGAAATAATTGCAAATGTTGTATTTGAAAACTATGAAGCTTGGATTGTTCAAGATCAAGCTTTGTTTACATGGACTTTCAACGATCTCTAAAGTTGAGCTACCACACGTGCTTTCATGAAAACATGCATATGAGGTTTGGGACAAACTTATAGGCATTTCAACTCTCAAATGAAGGCTCATGTTCATAACCTAAGATCAAAATTAAAGACAAGTAAGAAAGGTAATCGCTCCATATCATAATATGTTCTTCGGATCCAAGTCATAACTGATTCTCTTCTAGCAATTGGGGATTTGATATGTGAAAGAGATCAATTTGACGTCATCCTTTGAGGACTCCCTGAAGAATGCAACCCTTTCGTCATGATGATCTATGGTAAATTGAACCAGCTGATATCAAAAATGTGGAAGTTCTATTGTATGTTTAAGAAGTATAAATAGATAAATTTAGGAAATAACTTGCAACTTCAAGTGCAACACCTAAAGTTGTTTAGGGTGTGATCAACACAAACTCAGGCAAAAGTGGTAAATCTTATATGGCTCTCATCAGTCATTTCGTGGCAGAGGTAGATCAACATGTGGTAGAGGTCGTGGGAGACAAGTGATACCATAGGTAATAGACAAACAAGTCAACTCTAAAACAAGTATGATCACTCAGTTGTAGATTTCTAGAATAAGTATGATGAGTACTTTGAGCATACACCACCTAAAGCTCAAGCACAAACAAAGAACTGCAACAAATAACTCAAACAATGGTTAAGACATACAAAAGCACTAGGTCTCATCATCGACATAAGAAAACACTTGGTTTTCTCATCAACATCATATGCAAGTTCAAGTCCAAACTTATGCCAAACATCATGCTACATTTAGATAGCTTACATTGTGTCCCTAACATTACTAGACATTTAATCTATGCGTCATTTGCGAAAGACAACATTGCACCTTTTAATTTCCATCCTGACAAGTGTACTTATGGTAAATCACAAATATCTAAGTTGGTGTTACTTGGAGGATTCCATGATAGGAATGGATTGTACTGCTTCAACAATCTAGATCTAGAACCTTCAAAAGTTATTTCAATCATAATCTCGAAGTTTGTCTCCTACTGTACATAATACTACGATCTAGTCTTGTTAATAATGAAAAATGTGTTGCAAATAAGTTTTCCATTTGGCATTCTAGGTTAGGTTATGCAAGCTCTAGATCCATTCATAACATACTTGAGTTGTGTAATATTTTGTTGACCTATCCACATACTTCCCATAAAAATGGAACAATTGAGAGAAAGCATACATAAATAGTGGAAATATGCCTAACATTGCTTGCTCATGCTTCTATATCATTCAAGTTTGGGATTATAGCTTCACAATAACAATCTATTTGATCAATATGCTACCTACATTTCATTTAAATGAGTATCTCTCTACATATTTTGCCTTGTATAATAAGAAACCAAATTACAAGTTACTAAAGGTGTTTGGTTGTACATGTTTTCCTTTGCTAAAGCCTTATAATCAACATAAGTTTTAGTTCAGGAGAAGTCAACGTATCTTTTTAGAGGTGTCTCCCACACACAAGTGTTATAAATGCCTTAAAATAGAAAGAAGAATATTCATATCCAAGGAGATAGAGTTTCCATACAAGAGTCACCAAACATACAACTCTGAGTTGAGATCCATCACTCATTCTCACATCAATTCAAACTTACCTCTAAATGTGTTTAGCTCATCTCTAGCCACAAAACAGAAATAGCCTATAAAAACAAGTAACTAATGCAAATCATAGCAGCAAAATTCAAGACATTGCTCCTAGAATGGTGGTTCCTTCAGTCAGTACAAGTAGCCATAACTTAACAACATGTATGAGTGATTCCAACATATTTGTACTTGCTTTCACAAATGTACTTTCTAGAAAAAGCAACCTACACATATAGAGAAACCTTAGGTCTTACATGCTGGAAATTCTATTGAACCATCACATGTGTCAACACTTTCTAGTGAATGTCAATTACACTTACATGTCGTGTCACAACAACACATAACTCCAAGTCACACGAGTCTATCAATTAATTCTGATTTAAGGAGCCTTAAAACAATTATCATAATTATACTTTTTCACAAAAGCAATTCACTCACTCCACTGGTTCTTTGTCACGTTTCTTTCAAACCCAACCTTAACAAACCACTACTTTAGTCAACAATCATTTAATGCTTACTAGAGCTAAAAAAGGAAAGTCTAAGCCCAAACCCTTTCTTGTCCATACTGAACCCAACTATACCAAATAATCACTCTCTCAACCTGAGTGGTTTGAAGCCATAAAGTATGAATATGAATCACTTCTAAAGAATTGTACTTAGACCCTGTCAATACTTCTTCCTCGTATGAAACCTATAAGATGCAAATGGGTGTTCAAAGCTAATAGAAATCTATATGGTAAGGTTAAGAAGTATAAGGCAAGGCTAGTAGCTAAAGGGTTCCATCAACAACCATTAGGATCATCCTCTATTTTTCTATCACATATAAGTCGGAAGTACAACAAATTGACAATAATGATTTTCTTAATAGAGATCTTCAAGAAGAGGTTTATATGCAACAACCTCTTAGATTTGTTGAAACCAATTTAACCTTGGTATTCAAATTGAAGAAATTTATTTATGGTTTAAAGTAGGTCGCAAGGGCCTGGTATGAGAAATTACATCAAGCCTTGATCTATTTTAGTTTTTCCACTAGTAAATGTGAGCATTCTCTCTTTGTCTACAAGCAATAAAGGACCAATTTGTATGCTTTAGTTTATCTTGACGATATCCTACTAACTCACACATCATTTATACTAATCCATGACCTTACATCTAAACTGCATGATAAGGTTTCTCTAAAAATCTTGGTATCCAGAAATATTTTCTTGGCATTGAGGTGAACTGTCAATCAAATAGATCCATGCTTCGTACACAAACAAATTACATCAAGGGTTTTCTATGCAAAATCAACATGAATGGTCCTAATGTTGTGAGTGTTGGTGCAAAGGTAGAATAAATGATGAATAGAGAAATATTCTATTAAGAGAATGACGACTATGCACACAACCACACAGATTGCAATGATTTCTACCCTATTTATAAGCTAACACTAGGGTTACTAGAATAAGATAAAAATACTAAAATACCCTCTAACAAACTTAGAGGCTAAGAAAATAGTACAACTAATAAATATGAATTACTTCTAATACCATCCCTTAATTCATATTCCATCAAAACTTGTAACACCAATTCCATCCCTTAGTCTGAGAAATTGATCAGTCTTGATAGCTTTCGTCAGAACATCTGCCAACTATTTCTGAGTGCTGCAGTGTACAACTTCTAACACTCCACTCTGAACTTGATGTCTCATAAAATGATACTTGGTCTCAATATGCTTGCTTCTCCCATGCAACACTGGGTTTCTGGCAAGATTGATTGCAAACTTGTTGTCAATCATCAGCTTCAGAGGTTTGTTTATTTTAATCTTCAGATCCTGCAACAGATTCAGAATCCACACAGCTTGGCATGCAGTAACAGCACCTGCAATGTATTCAGCTTCACAGGTTGATAACGCCACAATAGGTTGCTTCTTGGAACAACAAGAGATGTGACCTCCCAGAAATTTGAACAAGTACCCAGAGGTACTTCTTCTGTCAACTCTGTCTCCACACCAATCAGAATCTGAATAACTCAGAAGTTCTGACTCATCCTTTCTTCCAGAAGGAAATAACACCCCATACTTTAGAGTTCCCTTGATATACCTCAGAATCCTGACAGCATCTTGGTAATGGGACCACTTAGGTTTACTCATGAACCTACTAACCATCCCAACAGAATAGCAAATATCATGTCTGGTATTGCACAGATACCTCAGAGAACCAACCAACTGTTTGAAGGTTGTAGTGTCCACATCCTTTCCATCAGAGTCAGAATCTAGTTTCTGATTTGTATCAGAAGGTGTGACAGCAATCTTACAATTCTTCAGTTCAAATCTCTTCAGAAGTTCTAATTCATACTTGAGCTGATGCAAAATGATACCTTTCTCAGAATATCTAAACTCCATCCCTAGAAAGCATGTCATTTTTCCTAGATCAGTCATTTCGAATTCATTCATCAGAACTTTCTTGAACTTGGCTATCTCCTATTCAGAACTTCCAGTCAACAGTATATCATCAACATATAAACACACCAGAGTCATATTGCCTTCATAAGTATGCTGAACATAAACACCGTACTCCATCTCACATTTCTGAAAGCCTTGCTTCTTGAAAAATGAATCAATCTTCTGATTCCAAGCTCTGGGCGCTTGTTTCAATCCATATAGAGCTTTGTATAATCTGTACACCATCCTTTCCTGATTCTTTTTCACAAATCCAGGAGGTTGTGACACGTAAACTTCTTCTTCTAATGGACCATTCAGAAATGCAGATTTTACATCTAAATGCATCAGAGGCCAATTCCTGTTAGCAGCTATTGCAATCACCATTCTGATTGTTTCATGTCTTGCTACAGGTGCAAACACTTTAGAATAATCCAACCCAGGTTTCTGTAGAAATCCTCTGGCTACCAACCTTGCTTTATGTTTGCCAATTGAACCATCTGGCTTTAACTTCTGCTTGAAAACCCATCTGACGCTGATGGCTTTCTTGTCTTTTGGAAGTTCTGTCAGCTTCCAAGTCTTGTTTCTCTCTATAGCATCAAGTTCTTCTTTCATGGCCTTCAGCCAGAGCTTCTGCTTAAGAGCCTCTTCTGTACTTATAGGTTCAGAGTCTACTATCATGGCACACTGAATAACTTCTCCTTCAGAGTCTACTTCAGTGTCTTACAACATGTCAAATTCTACATATCTTTTGGGAATGTTTCTGATTCTTTGTGGTCTCTGAACTTGTTCAGAGTCTTGAGCTTCAGATGATTGACTTCCTCCAGAGCTTTGACCATCTTCAGGGTCTGGAATGTTTCCAGAGTCTTGAACTTCAGAATTTCTAGCTTTAGAGGCTTGACTTCCTCCAGAGCCTTGGCCATCTTCAGAGTCTGAATTGCCACCAGAATCTGGATTACCATCAGAGTCTGGATCATCAGAGTCACCTTCATCTTCTGAGTCTTCTCTAGATTCAGAATCACTATCAGAGTCAGAATCAACGTCAGAGTTTACTCCAACTTCAGAAATTCTTAACTCTGACCTTTCTTCAGAAGTTCTAACATCAGAATCAGATTGAGACTTATCACAATTCCAAACTTCTGATTCCTTCACAATCACATCTCTGCTGAATTCAATTTTATTGGTTTCTGGACAATAGAGCTTGTATGCACCTGTACTGTGGTACCCTATCAGAATCATCACTTTGCTTCTATCATCTAGCTTCTGTCTTTTGACTTCTGGAACATATTTATAGCAAACAGAACCAAACACCTTCAGATGACTAACACTTTGCTTATCTCCAGTCCACTTATGTATCAGAACTATTTCCTTCAACTTCTTCGTAGGACAACGGTTGAGTACATACGTTACAGTGGCAATAGCTTCTCCCTAGAGCTTCTGAGGAAGCTTCTTCTCCTTTAGCATGCTTCTCACCATATCAAGCAAAGTGCGGTTTCTTCTTTAAGCAAGACCATTGTGTTGAGGGGTATAAGGAGCAGTAACCTCATGTTCAATTCCATTCTCCTCACAGAACTTCTGAAACTCTTTGGAGTTATACTCACCTCCACCGTCAGTTCTAAGAATCCTCAACTTCTGACCACTCTGATTCTCAGCCTTCATTATGAACTTCTTGAATTCATCAAACACCTCGTGTTTAAACTTAATAAGAGATACCCATGTCATTCTTGTGAATTCATCAACAAACAACACAAAGTAATTATTCCCTCCAATCGATGCTACTGGAAATGGACCACACACATCAGAATGTACAACTCCCAAGGCATGTTTTGCTCTTGGAGCAGCTTCTAACGCAAATGGCAATCGTGGTTGTTTTCCTTCCATGCAAACTTTGCATGACTTTTCAGGCTTCTTAGTTGCAGGAATTCCATGTACCAACTTCTTTGAATTCAGATGTTTTAAGCTTCTGAAATTCAAATGACCAAATCTTATGTGCCACAGCTCACTCTCCTTCTCAGCACTTGTTGCACTAAGACATTCTGAGTCTCCAGTTCTGACATTCACCTTGAATGTTCTATTCCTTCCCTGTTCTGACTCCATAATCAACTTCTGATTGCAGTCATACAGCTTCAGAAGATTGTCCTTCATGGTAACTGAAAAACCTTTCTCAATTAATTGTCCCACACTCATCAGATTGCTTCTGATGCCAGGTACATACCACACGTTCTGAATCAATGTTGTTTTCCCATTGTTCAGAATCACTCTGACATTTCCCATACCTTCTGCGTTAAGATATTTGTCATCAGCACATCTGATCTTTGTCCTCTTTTCAGAGTCAAAGTCAACCAGCCATTTCTTGTTTCTAGTAAGATGGTTTGAACAACCAGTGTCCATATACCACCAGTCTATCAGATCCATATTATCAGATTTAGAGGCCATTAATAGCACAGATTCGTCATCAGAACTTCTGGCTATTTCTTCTGATTTTCTCTCCTTGTTTGACCAACAATCTCTAGCAAAGTGACCAAACTTCTTACAACAGTAACATTGGATCTTCTTCTTGTCATACTTCTCTTTTCCCTTCTGAGCATTCTTTTATCTATCAGAGGTTGAGCTTTCTGACTTCTGACCACCATCAGATCTTCTCCTGGCTTCTGACTGCTTCTGATACCTCCTATCAGAAGTTGCTTTCAGAGCCTGCTGCTCTACTTCCTTTTCAGAAGTTCTCTCAGTCAAACGCAACTCTTGCGCTTCTAGACTGCTCTACAGCTCTTCAATTCTCATGGTGCTCAGATCTTTGGAATGTTTTATTGCTACCACAATGTAATCAAATTGAGAGGTAAGAGATCTCAATACTTTCTCCATGATTGATTCTTCAGAAAGAGTTTCTCCACACGCCTTCATCTCATTAGTGATCAGAATCATTCTGGAGATGTATTCAGAGACTTTCTCATTATTCTTCATGTTGAGATTCTCATATTGCTTTCTCAAGGACTGAAACTTCACTTTCTTCACTGATGCGTCACCACCATAACATCTCACCAGTGTGTCCCACGCAGCCTTTGCTGTCGTTGAATCTGTAATCTTCTCAAACACATTTACATCCACACATTGATGAATGAAGAATAATGCTTTCTGATCTTTCTTCCTTACTTCCTTCTGCACGTTTTTCTGTTCATCTGTCGCATCTACTGCTATCGGAACATAACCATCAGTGACAAGATCTAGAACATCTTGAGCACCGAACAGTACACGCATTTGGATCATCCAACGATTCCAGTTTTTACCGTCAAATACTGGAAGTTTGGTGTTCATGTTGTCGTTTTCGTTCATCTTCTACCTTGCACAGTACACTCAGATTTCTCACACAGTGTTTCCCAACCCACAGAATTAAAAAAAAACTCTGATCAGATTTTGTTCAAGATTCAACACGAATCTAAGAATCAAAATCAAACACACAAGACCTCATGTTCACTCGTGTTTCCCGTGTTTCCCAATGAATCCGAACCGGAGCTCTAGATACCAATTGTTTGTGCAAAGGTAGAATAAATCATGAATAGAGAAATATTCTATTAAGAGAATGACGGCTACACACACAACCAAACAAATTGCAATGATTGCTACCCTATTTATAAGCTAACACTAGGGTTACTAGAATAAGATAAAAATACTAAAATATCCTCTAACAAACTTAGGGGCTAAGAAAATAGTACAACTAATAAATATGAATTACTTCTAATAGTGAGTACACCCATGTTTAATCACTATAAACTGAGCAAACATGGAACTGATATGCTAACAAATCTAGCCATGTATAGATCCATAGTTGGAGCTCTGTAGTATGTCACTCTTACACGACTAGACATATCTTTTTGTGTGAATAAAGTCTGCCAGTTCATGGCCGACCAACTTGAATCCCATTGAAGTTAGGTTAAAAGAATACTGGGGTATCTAAGTGGAACAATCATACATGGTTTATTGCTCTCACTTGTCAATCCACTAGAATAAATCTCATTAAGACTCTATAATAATTGAGATTGGGCGAGTGACCTCGGTGACATGAAATTGACTTCAAGTTCTTATGTGTAGTTTGACCCTAACAAGGTTGTTTGGATCTCAAAGAAGCATTCACTCATGGCATGTTCAAGCACTAAATTTGAATTTCGAGCTTTGCACACATAACTTCTGAACTTCTGTTGCTAGAATCTCTCTTATTTAAACTTCAGATAAATTACCTAACTACCACCCTACTATGTTAAAATCTTAGTGCTATTTTTTTATCACATAATATAGTTTTACATGTTAGATTTTTTTTTCATGCATCACTGGGGAAGCCGCCCTTGCTTAGCACGCCTAATTTTTTTTTCTATTATGAAATTTCAGCTCATCCAAGTAGATTTTGGTCGCCTTAGTTCTCCTGGGGTACTTTTGGCCAGTTCATGGCTCAACCAAATTTTTGCAAAGATTTCTCGCTGGATACACTTTTTTTTTGTTTTTTTCCCAAAAAAATCTTTTGGTGCCAATTTATGGCCCAGGGAGTCTGTGCTAGCTTTGATACTTGAATGATACAATTTTTTATGTTTTCTTAGTTTTTTTTTTTCCTGTTCTTACTAAAAATGCATAGTGAAAAACTTTTATAGACATCTTATAATATTTTCTTGATAAATTAATAAAATTTTCATTGATTATTTGTAAATAAGTCAATAAATACTTACATATTTTGTTTATTTTTAGCACATTTTTTTTTTTAACTATGAGGAATTTAGAGGTGACCCTATTTATTAGGTGTCTGCAACTAAATTCCTTATATGCATTAATGAATACAAATTAATTGATTAAGAAGCTAAGGGTGCTAGTTTGACTTGGTCACATGGTGTTGGTAGAGAAAGGTTGGATATAGATCTTGGTATTCATTCTCTCTTGGCAATCTTTATTTCCGACAAGTTCCATTACTATTTTACCTCTCAATTTCTCTGATCATTGTGGTGTGTGGATTAATTTAGGATTGATCTGTTAAATCGTAAGAATTTATTTAATTTTTGGGCCCCTAGGTAGATCAGGATGGCTTTCATAGTTTCGTTTGGTTGTTTCAAACTCTTGGAGAAAGCTTAATCCTTGTGAGGAAAATATTATCAGGCTTACTTCAAATCTTATATGAAAGTGGGTCGGGTCTTCTATGAAATTAACCAAATCGACAGTGAAATTAATCTTTTTTGATTAATTAGTCGTATAGTCGAATATCAAATTTTAAAAAATAAAATAAAATGAGGTATAACTTGCGACAAATTATTTTTATTTGTTTTATTATAATTTAAGATGAAAAAAAGGTATTATCTTAGAGTTTTTTTAGTAAAGTTTAATAAAATAATGTTTTTTATTATAATCTTTTCTATAAATGATAAAAGTTCACATTTAAATTTGCTTGATGGGGTGAGAACGATAGAAATGGGTAAAAGTCTAAAAAGGAGGAGATGAGATCCTCTCTTAACTTAATAAAAAGGAATTTAAAAGAAATGAAAAGTTTTATCTATAAAGATATATTCACAAAAGATAGATAGTGCAATACCCGGTGATACCTGCAATCATTATTTGCTTTTAGAAAAACTACAATTTTATTGTATATCTCTTTTAAATGAATTGTTCAATTTTTTTTTTTTGAAAAATGAAAAAAGAAAAATCTTAATATAAAAAATAAAGGATGGGTTAATTTTTTGCCGTAGTAGTTTTGAAAAAACGTATCTCATCATCATTAATTTTTTTATATATTTTTTTAGATATCTCTTTTTTTATTTTTATTTTCTTAAAAAAGAGAGATTATAACTCTTATTTCTAAAAGAAAGGAAATGACACTTATTGGTCATTAAGAATGATAAAACGCATTGTCTGTCTTGCACCGCCTCGCTCCTACTTAAGTCCGTTAAAAAAGAGGTAAGATGGACAAGTCTGTCAAGTGAAAATGAATTTGAAAATTTAGTCCGCCGGGTCAAAGTAGCAAATTGGCGAGCGCCCGCCTATTTTTTTATTTTTCATTTTTTAATAGATTAATAGGTTTATTTTTACATTTCAATTAATTTTTTACTTATTTTTTAGAATAAATTTTTATAAAGAATTGTTTAACAAATTTTACTTAAAAAATATTAATATATTCACAAATAAATGGTATAAAATAGAATTATCAGCAAGTATTCTAAAATATAGTTCAAGTATTAATTTTCAACCAACAAAAATTAATTTTAGTGCTTGATAATTACGTTGCGGGCTGACGGGTCAACCTGCCCCTTTTTTTTTGGCGGACTTAAAGGTAGGGGGGCTAGGCGGACTCAAAATCCTAACCCAACCCGCCATTTTTTGGTGGGTGTGTGGATCGGCCTGGCGGGCCACGACCTATTTTGCCACCCTTACTAGTCATATTAGTGGAATCGTGAATTAATATTGAGGAATTTTTTTTCCACCTTATGCATTTCCAACGCACCATATGAAATTTCACAAATGCCCCATTGACTTCGGAGATATATCTCCGGACGCACCCAAAGTTCATTGAACGTTGGAAATATTCTAAAGGTATATCTCCGGAATAATTTGGAGCATATAACGCGCCAGACTCTTCTCCTCCTCACACTTCTCAAAATCTTCTCTCCACATACAAATTTCAACTTCTTCACAACATCAAATTTCATCAAAGAATCTCGGAGGAACATAAAACATCATCAATAATATCGTTTCGACATCATCAAAACCATAAATTTCAGGTAAATTTTCGGATAAATTTGAGTTGGTTTTTGTGTAAATGTATAGAAATCAATGATTAAGGTTAGAAATGTGTAGAAATTGCATGTAACATAGTTTAAACTTAGTCTATGATTTGTTTGTTGGCTCAAAATGGCGATCAAATCATTTTTTTCAACTTGCATGAGCCACATTAAGTAATTACCGCGACCTCTGAGTTGCAGAACTTTTCGGAGATACATCTCCGGAATAGTTCAGATATTCTTTGGGAATTTCCGAAGATACATCTTCGGAGCTCTTCAAAAGTAATATTTTTATGGTGTTTTCCGGAGATGTATCTCCGGAATTGTTCAACGTTATTATTTTATGTTCTTTCTGGAGATAAATCTCAGGAATATCATGCAGTCTATTTCTTTTTTAAAAAATTTGTTTGTTTGTGTTGTTTGTCTGCATTAATGATATGCCTTAATTTTACTTACAGGAATTATGGTCGGGTAGCCAAACACGTATCCATCCGGCGGGATCGGAGGCAGCAGGTTCCGGAGGCAACAAGTACTTCTGGTCAGGTAGAGGCCTTAACTTCTGGGGTGCAGTCTACTTCTGAGGCTCGTCCTTCAGCTTAGACCACTTCATCTCTAGTCACTCTACCTTCATCTCAGGTCACTCCATCTTCTTCTTCTTCCCGTAGAAGATCAGATTCACCAACTGACGTGTCACATCCTCCATCTCCCCGCAGGCGTTAGGATTCATCAGTGCCTCCTCCTACTAATCCTGTGCCACCTTCTGCTGATGTTCCTTCTAATCCAGTGCCACCACCGAAGGGTGAGGTTACCGAGGATGTCGAGGCATAAGGATTTAGGGGAGGTTCATCTAATCTGTCCATACTTCATCTGTATCCAAACCACACTGCCAGACATATCTGAGACGAAGAGGTAGCATTAGTTGGATTATTTATTTATTTTTTACATTCATTTAAATTGATAACATTAATTATTTATAACATTGATTATTACTACATTGATTATTTCTAGAAATTTTCAAGTGCGTGATCCCCAAAAGTTTTTGAACCATGGGAGGAAGATTGTTGGCTTAGCTAAATCTGATGAAGAGTGGTTTTAGTCGGTTCTGACCTTATCTGAGTTGAAAGATCTATGCATGACCGGTTACACCCTAGTCAACCACGGGATGCTTAATGCATTCGTGGAGAGATGGAATTCTGAGACATCTTCTTTTCATCTCCCTCATGGTGAGATGTCTATCACATTGAACGATGTCTTGTGTTTGTTACATCTTCTGATCAGGGGGAGATTCCTCGATCATGGTAGGATGACCAAAGATGAGGCAGTCGAGATAATTATAGAGCATCTGGGGGTTGATACAGGGAAGACGATTGAGGAGGTGGATATGACTAGGAGTGCTCATGCTAGGTTTGAGTTTCTGAAGGAGATATATGATGATGAGATTGTTGCTGTACAGCAGGTTGATGGTGATGCTAAGCAGTTGGCGGCACACAAGGCTCGTATTTTGAGGGCATATTTTCTCTTTTTGGTTGGTACTTGTATTTTTGTGGACACGAGTGCCACTTATACTGACATTGCATATCTTTAGTACTTCTTGTACCTCACTCAAATCCATGAGTACAACTGGGGGGCGCCTTGCCTGTACTATCTTTATTCGAAGTTGAGAGATGGATGTCGAGGAAGGACGAAGCAGGTCACAGGCAGCGTGACATTACTTATGGTAATAATTCTTGATACTTGTTTTTTTTTTCATTTCATATTTGCGAAACCAATGCAAATAATTCTTAATCCTTTAATGTTTTCTTTTTATTTTCATTTCAGGTTTGGATCCTCCAGAATTTTTCACGCATTGCTGTCTGGGAGAGTGTGGATGAGTACACTGAGGACACACCCCGTGCCTGTGCTTTTATCCCGCTGAGAGGGAACTAGAAAGTCGAGCCTTTTAGAGTCTGCCTTGACTGCTTAGTTGCTAAGGACATGCATTTTAACAGTTACGTTGATCACCATCATACGTGACCACTTAATGACATAGATCTATACTCTGGATGGTTGGCCTACAAATCAAGTATCACTGCTCCTCATCTTCCTGAGTGTGTCATGCGGCAGTTCGAGTACACCCAGACCATCCTCAGACGTCCAGTTGTCTCTGCTTCTTGTGCCCTGTCTCGTAAACAGATAGTGGAGATATTTGTTGGTTTTCAAAGTCATCTGGTATCAGACGAGGCACGGGATACCATAGCACCAAACGAGTGGAGCTACGTCGATAGTTACATCAGGTGGTTCTTCAGGGTGTCACATCCGTACATGGTGCAGACTGCTCCAAGAGATCCTCTGAGACCAGCTCGTCAAGAGATACTTGAGGAGGAGCAGGCTCAGCTAGATCATACTCATGATATCTTGCCTCAGTGTTGTAGGTATCTTCCCCGGGGGTCTGCTATCAGATGAGTCCTAGATTCCATCATGGCGGAGGCACATGGGGTAGTGTTGTATCATATACATCGTTGGAGGTTGGGGGAATTGATAGCCGAGGAGGCAGAGCAGACAGATGAGGTAGATGAGAGGTTGTCAGGAACATCTAATAGTTGTCTGTTATTATTTTATTGTAGTACTATAGTTTGTACTTTATTTCTGACATTATTATTATATTTTGAATCTCGATTGTACGATATTTTCTTATTATATTGCTATATTATTTTTGACACACTCAGTATTAGTCTCTTCTTACTTTGTATGTCAAATTTTTTATTCAAGTTCGTGCTTCATATTTCATCTGAAAACAAATACATATCTTAAAGAAAAACAACTTGTTCTGATACACTTCAGAGATGTATCTCCAGAAAATTATCGTAGATGCATCTTTGGAACAATTCATATGTAAATGATTTTTGGGGTCTTGTTCTGAATTTTTAAAATGGTTCTGGAGATGTATATCCAGAATATGTCAATGTTTATTCAGAAATAGGTGCGTCTAGAAACGTATCTCTGGAATCAGGGGGCATATGTGAAAATTCACACGGTGCATTAGAAATACATAGGTGCAATAAGAAATTCTCTAAATATTTTGTGCAAGTTGAGTCACCATCATAATTAAAACACACCTTAAAAATTGGCAGTTTGATTAATCTTAGGAAATTTTACTCAATACCCCTACACTTATACCCATAACCCTACAATAAAAAATATTGGACAAAAATACCCTTGTATAAATAATTATAATTTTAGAAATTTTACACTTTCATTTCATTTGCACTTCAACACTTCCGGAACACTCATTTTTCACATACAAACCGGAAGTCTTCCAACTAGTCATCCGAAACTCATTTTTTCACCTGCACATACCGGAACTCCAAAAGTAAAAAAAATTTAAGAGAAATATTTAAAAAAACCAAATTGAAATCAAATTTAAAAAAAATGTAAAAAATACAAACCCAAACAGTTTTGCGAAGAGTGGTTCCCCAGACTTGAATATCTGATCATGCAAACTACAATATTTCCACATAGCAAACAATTTCATCAAATTTCTATCAGCATTTACGAAAACCCAAATCTTCAAATAATAATAACAATAATTACATAAAATAATATGTAACATACATGCTCTAGGTTTTCACTCCTAAGATCTATAAAAAAAATTACATTTTTTACATCAAATTGAAATCGAATATTTCAGATTACGAGCTTAAATTTAATGAAAACGCAATGAATTTAAGGGAATTGCGAAAAACACGTACCACCAGAACTCTTCAACGGTATCGAAGGTGTAAACTTTGCGAAGAGTGGTTCCCCAGGGAAATATTTCACATACAAACCAAATTTAAAAAAAAAAATACAAATGCAAATCGGAAGACTCAGAAAAAGAGTTCCGGTAGCCAAAGTTAGCAAACCGGAAGACTTGTAAAAAGTGTTCTGGTACACTTTTTACAAGTACCGGAACTCTTAAGAAAAATGTTTCGGTAAACTTCTACGAAAAAACACAAATCGGAAGTCTTTAATAAAGTCTTCCGGTACATAATTTGTGTAAATCGGAACTCTTTGTCAAAGTCTTCCGGTTTGGGAAAAACAGTATACCGAAAGTCATTGTGAAAGTGTTCTGGTAGGTTCGATTGGTAAATTTTTCGGAAGTCTAAAAATCTGACACAGTAAAAAGTAAAATAAAAAATAAAAAATAAAAAATATACAGGAATAAAATTGGTATTTTTTTTAAATTGTAAGAGTATGGGTACAGGTGTAGGGGTATGGGGCAAAATCTTCTTAATCTTACCGTCTAAGATTTTGTTGATTACATTTACAAAAATGTTCTCTCATAAATACATTTACATAAATTTTTGAGAAAATACTTATATCCGTGGACAATTTTTCTCTCAAGAACTCTAAAAACAATTTCTCCATCTTAACTCAAAATTCCATTAATTTCTTAAGGCTTTATTTAGAGTTTGATGGGAGGAAAATAAAAGACTTTCAAAAACAAATTTTTAAAAAATATAAAAAAGATATTTGATACTTTTTAAAAGAATTACTTTATATAAAAGAATAAAAAAATGTTTATCATTAATATATTTGTATTTTTCAAAATACTATAACAACATAAAATATAATTGAGAAATTTATGTAAGCCCTACAAAATCCTTCTTCAATATAAATTTTAAAGTTTTCTCAAATGAAAGAGTTTTTGGTGTTATAAATAAAGACAAACCCTTAAAAACCCTCCCAATCAAAATCTTTCAATTTTTTTCACACAATCCTTCCCTTTTTTGAAAGCCATCCCTTCCCTTTTCCTTAAAGCTCTCAAAAAGGTCATAAGGGATCCATCACATGCTACGAATCATTATCCGAGTCGGACATAAATCAATGTAATAATTCATTATGGAGCATACATGACATAGAAGTGGCAACAAAGATATGGAACAGTGTAAAACAAATTCAAACAATCTGGGTAATGAAGGAAATTGACCAAGATGGGAAAGCAAAGAGGGAGACTTTGATGATACATGAATTTAGTATCTACAATATCAGAAGATGCAGTGACAATGCAAAAGATAAGGTGTCTGGCTTAATTTCTAAATTCCAAAAATGTTGATGTTTGTTTATTTCAAGAGACAAAATGTTAAACTGTTAAGGATCGAATGCTAAAAGTAATTCAGGATAACATACCGATAGAATGGAGTGCACAATTATCTTCTAGCATGCCTGTAGGTTTATTAATAGTGTGAAATTTTTTTGAAGAAATATGTAGCTTTGTTAGTGAGGGCTTTGTATGGGTGAAGGAGATAATTAAGAGAATCCCCTTAATTATTGTTAACATCTACGCTGCCTGTGACATTCATAGTAAGAGGAAAAATGTGGGGGAAGTTGATGGAGATTATACAAAAGAACATGAATTGTAGATGGTGTGTTAACGATGACTTCAACGTAATAGTGGCAAGACAGGAAATGAAAGGTGTCTGTAATTCAAACATGAGAATATACATGAGTGCATCCAGACATTTCATTGATATTATGAAAATAATCGGCATCCAAATGATGGTAGAGAATTTTACCTAGTTTAGTCAAGGTGGTAAAGTGATTGAGTTCTAGCAAGTGTACTCAAATTTATCGCAAGTGTAGTAAAGTGTATCTCTAAATCAATTGCTAAATTGAACAATTATTCTAATTCATGTTTACAGAATTAGGATCAATAATCACTACAAACATAAATTCAATTAATAAGTCCGTCAACACATAAAAATCAATATGCGAGAAAGTAATTGAATAGAAACTACAACATTAATTGAAGAAATACATATCAAAAGGACATAAATCACAAAAAACTATTTGAATAACATTACTAACACCATATATTTTTTTCCTTTTTTTCTCATTCATGTATCTTATTAACTTACTAGTTTTTTTGGTTTTTTTCCTAACAATATCAATTCATCTAATCTTATTCAATCTTTTGTTTTTCAACCAAAACCAGTATAACCACTACACAAAGCACCATTGTAAATCCCTTCAAAAACAACAAATTTTCACTAATTTCTCAATCACCATTCAATATTCATAAACCTGTAAAAAAAAGTTTTTTGCCAAACCAATCATGTTGAAATCTTTCTTGAATAATCCAGCAAATTCATTCACAACACAAGTAACATCACCATGAACCTATCCTAACATTAACCCATATCACAACAATAACACCAGTTAACCATAATTTGTATCAGAAGACAAAAAAATCTGGAACAGAACTACAATACACCGTGCAAAACTGCACCACATCAGGTAAAAATGTTCAAATCACAAATTTATTAAAAGGAACCGAACTGTAAGTGAAAAAGATTGGAAAAGAAAAGGATAGCATTCATATGTGCTTTCATGACCCTTTAATGTTTGTTATTTTTTTTTTATTTTAAAAGCCTCGCCACGTGTCCATAGGGATTGACTTAGAATTTAAAAAATAATCAATGGAATAAATATTGAAAAAGTCAAGGTCTTTCTAATTGCTTTAATTTTAAATTTTATTAAAATTTTTTTTGATCAGGACAGCTAGATGGGAGTGAACCCATGTTGTTTATTCTATTTTTCTATTTTTTATTTATTTAATGATTTAGTTGTTAGGGTTAATATTTGGGCTTTACGGTTTTCCATTTTATTAGATTTACACCTCCCTGAATTCTATCTCCACACCTTTGAGTTTATTTTTTACATCATTTAATTTATTTAGTTTAGTTATTTATTTATTTTGTTTAATTTAGGGAATCACAAACAAATACAAAAGATCAAATAAAAAGTATTAGCTTCACTTTTTATTTCAGTTAGTGTTAGGTTATTTAACTTATTGTTATTAAGATTTTCCTTCTAAATATCTTTTAGTTGTTTAATTTAATTTAATTTTAGTTTTTTAATTAATAAAAGATACAAAAGAAAATTAAAAAAAAACCTTGTACATAAATCACTAATTAAAAGGAAAAAAAAACAAAATCAATCCACATCTTAAAAGCCATCCAACCCATCAAATTAACTTTTTTTTCCACCCCGTGCAACAATCATTCCCTTTTCACTCCCGAGTGACAAATTAACATTTTCGCTCCCGTACATTTAATTTAAGGCAACTTTTTTCACAACTAAAATCAACCAACCAACAAAAGGCGAACTACGTGGACTCTGACTTCTTCATCCTTAGATGAAGATACGTAGGCACAAGGTTGTGAAACCAAGGCGAGTCCCCCAACCTAAAACCAACTC
Source organism: Lathyrus sativus (assembly GCA_963859935.3). Lineage (NCBI taxonomy): Eukaryota > Viridiplantae > Streptophyta > Magnoliopsida > Fabales > Fabaceae > Lathyrus > Lathyrus sativus. The sequence continues at coordinate 605,129,863 of OZ012737.1, read as the reverse complement.
TTTTCCCATTTTATCCTTTTGTATACCCTTCTCTTTGTAAATAAATAAAAGAAAGAAATAAACAATTATTCGAACAAATTTTCCTTTAACAAACAATTACCCTTAGAACTATAGGAGGTTTCCGTTGAGTACAACAGAGATGATGGGTGCCTAACACCTTACCCTCACTTAACTGATGCTCGAATCCATATTCAGTTCCGATGACCGTCTTATCCTTTCCTTTAGGATTTTATCATTATCTCTCACGTTCCTTAGGAATTAATAAAATATGGCACGCGACTCTGTGATTTTTTTCTTGCGACAAATTTCATAAATCTTCTATCTTTGATTATCACTTTCGTTCCCTGCTTCAATCCAGATAAATCTAGAAAGTTCTTCCAACATTCAAATGCACTCAACCTATCTCTCATGTCACCTTTTCACTCGAATTGAGCATGGTTGTCACATAATCAACATACAAAAGTATGTTACCATAGGTTTGCAAAATTTGTAGAAAAAGTCAGTTAAATCCACACCCGAATACACACTTTTGATGTCTTTTAAGGTTGTAATGAGGCTTATGTTAGGGTATGATCTTTTGGGACAGTAGGCTTAAATATTTGGTGTTAAGTACTTTCTTTCCATATGTCACAATTGTTATTACATAATAAAAATTCACTTATTCATGAGTACTAGAGAATAACTTATTCTTGGTTCTTTTCATTCACATTTTTTAGAATAAGATATTTTAACTTATTTTATTTTCTACATTTTTTAAACCAATTTCTATAGTACCCCAACCCTAAAATTAAAACTTAACTTCTTTTTTAGCTATGGTATCAACAACATTAACACTCTCATGATTTCTCGAATTTGGTATTGTTGAACTCAAAAGGGTCCCTTGAGCTTGCATGGAGAGTTGTTGGGCTATCTGACCTACAAGAACTTCCATGTTTTTTATTGCTGATGTAGTGCTCCTCTGGTAGTTTCTTGATTCTTCTTGGAATTGGGCATTCTTAGTAATAACTTCTTCAAGAACTATCTCCCATAACGTTTTTTTTAAGGGCTGGTGGTTGTTGTGGAAATTGCTGATGAAACTAATGATGAACTTGCCGATTAGGCTGTTGATAATGGTTAACTTTTTATTGTGAGTTCTGGTATTGCATTAGGCTTTGTTTCAAAACATTTCATTATTGATATTTCCTGAAAAGTTTGGGTGATTTTTCCATCTTGGATTGTATGTGCTAGAATAAGGATTGTTGTGCTAGAGATAGTTAACCTCTTCAACCTGTTGAAGATGTGTTACACAATACATGGCACAATAAGGGCCTCCACAAATATCATAAGTAAGTTCTTGAGCTTGTTGGACTTGAGCTACCTGCTGAGTACATATGTTCATTGCCTTAAGTCTCCTTTCAACTTCAGTTGCAACCTGATCTTCTATCTTTATACTTTGAGTTGTCATTTCAAATAAATAGCCCCTTCAGGTTTACCTGTGCATCAATCATACTACTCTAAATGTTCATTTGTAGTGATGACCTCAATAATATTCTTGATACCAGTGGCAGGTTTAAAATTTGATGAGCCACCAACAGTTGTATCAATCAAATTTTGGTTTTTGGTCTGAGCCCACTAACAAATATTTGCATTTGTTTAGTTTGATCTAGAGTATGTGTGGGACATGCACCCAGGAATATCTTAAATTTTTTATATGTATCACCAGTGATACACCTTCCATCTGATTGAAATTAAGGATTTCATATACATTTTCTCAAGAACGATGAAGCTAGAAATACTCAATCAGAAATTGTTTCCATCTCTTCCGTCGTGGTGATCATGTCTGCAGGAAGTGAGTTAAACTGTTCTTCAGCATCTTCTTCTAAAGTCAAAGGGAACATTCTCAATTTTTTTCTCTCTTCAATGTACCCCTATATCTTTAGAGTAATACTCAATGTCAGAAAGTTTTGTAGATGTTTGTTTGCATCTTCATTGAGTTTTTTCTTGTGAAATGTCTTTTTTCGAGTTGGTGATGGTGGTGGGATGCAACTAAAAAATTAAGAACATTCATCGGTTGGTTCACTATTTTCAATTGACCCTCAGTGCATTTGTTCTCCCATAATCACCCAATAGTATTTTAGGGGGATTTTTAGCCATGACTTCTTCTCCTCTCTTTGAATTTGTATTTGAATGATCTGAGTTGTTTTCCTCGTGTTTTTAGCCATGACATCTTTAATGCATATCATCTAGGTATGTTTTCGTTTAATGAATTCATGAACATGTTGAAGCATAGGATGCAAGATCCATATGCCACACATGAACCAGTACCTTCCCGGGATGGGTTTGTGAGCTATCTGCAATGGCTTACAAATAGGCCATTTTACTCAGGTTTTAGGGGTTGGTGATGTCGGTGGTAGTGGTATGGGTAATAAGCAGGAGGCACATGCTAATGAAGAGGAAAAGGAAGAAAATGAGGAAGATGGTGATGAAAGGAAAGTGAAGAAGAGTATGATAATGATGATACGCCTTTAGAGGAAAACTATGTTGAGATTACATGATGCTACCTCCATCTGAGGTAGTATTTAATTATTTTAATTTACTTACTTCTTGAACAATTTATGTTTGGTTTATTTATTGTGATAATTTTTGTTTCCATGCCCAATGGGACTTGGGCATGTTGGCATAATGTACCAAGTACATAAGCATGCCCAAGCTTCCAAAACATTTAATTACTGATTAATCATGTTTTTAAACATCTTTCCTTGAATGAATGATGCATTTTAAGATTGTAAATCAAGCAAGTACAACAGGTAGGTAAAAGTTGCACAAGTTAGCTAAGAGATCTCTAGTGTTTACTCAGCTAACCATGATGCCTACTAATGGACAAGTGAGCCTATTGGTTGCTTAGCAAAACTTGGTGCTTATTGGGTGTTAAGTGAGATCATCGGTGGCTAAGTGAGATTCTTCATTTCACCATCCATATTCCGATGACCTGAGCGCACGCCAAATTTCTCTACAAGGAATGGAATATAAGGATGATCAAATTTAAAGTCTACATAATACATGTGATGTTTAAATTGTTTTCATAAGTAAATGCTTGCTTGAATTTTTTTTTAAATTTAAAATAAAAAAATTCTATTTTAGAAAATTGTTTGTTTACAGCTGGTTCAACTGACCTGAAAAAGAAAAGTGCATAAGAAACACATAGGCTATGTTGATGAAAAATCTCAAGAACAATGACATTATAAAAGGTTTTCTTTTAAATGCTTAATTCATAATTCATATTTGGTTATCTATGAATTATAGCGCAACCACATTACAACCAAAAGAAAGACCCGAATGATCTATGACCGATGATTATCTTGTGATATTGTATAGATGAAGTGAATTTTTTTTTTATAGTTTATACATTGTCCAGCGAGAATGCAACTTCACTTAGCAAGCAAAGGTGCATCGTCGTTAAGCTAGGAAACACAGGCGCTCTTAGCGAGCAATGGTAGTTCAAAGACTTCAAGGTTAGGTTAATTCAAAGTGAAACAATGGTTTGGTGGTTAAGAAAGCTTGGAAGTTTTCTTAGTGAGCATAGGCGGCAAGGCTAGGTCTAGGGTAGCTGGCATGAATTAATCATGAAGAAAGTAGGTGTGATAAGCAAGGCTGGGCGTTGCACTTAGCGAGCCTACATTTTCTAAGGCTATAAATTGGGGTGTCAAGAATTCATTTGAGATATTCAATCATGTTCATCTAATTTCAATTCTAGAGGATTGGATCATATTCAGTGGAATTCAAGGTGGTGTCCTAGAGCAGCTAGGTTCTCACCTTGAATCACAATAAGAGAAAATAGGAGAGGAAGATTAAGGGTAGAAATGTTGTCTGAGAAATTGCCCACAAATGCTTTTCAAATTCCTACTTTAGGCATTGATTGTAAAGGCACAATGAGTAAACATAAATAGTTTTCTCTTTTGTAGGGGTTAGATGTAGTTTTCATGTTACTTATGTTTTGATCATGACCATAATGTTCTATGTAATTTTTCTTAGGTTTTAAAATTGATGAATTTTTCATTCTTATTGCTTGTTTTGGATTAGCTACCTAAAACATGTTTTCATGGTATGACTTGATATTTGAAAGGTACTGGTCATTACTAAATTCAATTTTATAATCTATTGGATACTAAAGTCTAGACATAAATTTAGATTTGATATCCACATGAATAAAAACATTGTAAAATGGAATGCTACTATCTACATTCATTGTTGAAATTTAATGTTGATGTATTGGTTAATAGGTTGAAAGGTCGTCTATGTGATGAGAGAAATAGGTAGTAATACTAATAACTAATTAGAATTGCATATTACTTGTCAAAGGTGATATGTAAAAAAGGTCAATGAAGTCTAACCACAATAAATTTTTATCAATGTTGAAACACCGAAAGTTTATTTTCTGTCATTTTACTTTTCAAAGTATTTACCAAACAATCAATCTTCTGATAACCTAAACTTAAAATAATATAAACGATTAAATGTGATTTGAAACACAATAGTCTTTGTGGAGACGATAAAACTGGACTTCCTATATGTATTGCAACATATATCCATGTAGGTAAGACAAGTTTGCACTTTTGCCCAGATAGTCTGGTAGTGAGATGCTTGATGGTTCTAGTTAGGAACGTACTAAAATTAGTATCTCATCCTATGTTATTTCTATTTTTTCCCTCGTAAACAGATATAACTTTAAATAAGTTTAATGTATCATCTAGTCCCTTAACTTTATAAGAAGTTTAGCTTTGATTCTCTAACTAAAAAATATTACATAACGGTCCCTTCACTTCACTTTCGTTAAACTATTTGGTCATTTTCATTAGTTTCTATTGGAAAAACGTTAAAAGATGTCATGCTGGACTATTTATATCTGATGTGAAATTTATTTATTTTAATATTGCTGTATGAAAGGAGCTGACTCTTTTCCTTCTTCTTCATGTGTTACTCTACCCTATCTCATCAAAACTAACGC
>OZ012737.1:605072379-605119879 GCA_963859935.3 Lathyrus sativus | reverse complement strand
TTTCAAGGAAAATGGGAAATTGATTAATTGGTGTAAACAAATATGAGTAACCTGCTAGGGAAGGTGTATGATTTGACTCAGTAACAACTCTGAATTAACATGCAATAACTTATTGTAATTAACTAACTACTGATTCTTTAGAATGTTTACTCCTAAGTCCTTAGTGAGAAAACCTTTAATCATCTACCCTAATTCCTACGTCCATAGAAAATTATAAGTAAGATTAAGCAATCAATTATCAAGAATTATTACGGTTCCTATATGGTATCCCTAGTCCTAGGTGATACCTATTATAGGATGATCAAAAGTAAAGCCTTAACAACGGCAGTCTAGCCTAATCATTAATCATAAATTAAACATTGTTGGTCCGACAGGGAAAGCATTAAGAACAGCTAGAAATCAAATCAGTTATGAAAACAAAGGAAATGTCAATACAATAATAATATCAGAGTCATTACAGATTCAAATCAGGGACACCCCCAAGCATTGAGGGTTTTAGCTACTCATATTATTCAAAGAAAATACAAAAAAAAAAACTAGACATTACAAGAGAATAGGGTTCTTGGATCTTCAATGGCTTCCGCTCATAAAAACATTCAGTTCCCCAATCACCTTGATCTCTCTAACCCTGATAGTGCAATTCTTCTCTGGCAAAAAAAGTCATGTTTTCCTTCTCAAAATTTGTCTTAAATACTCCCAGGTCCAACACAGTAATAGGAAAATATCCAAAATACCCATAGGAATCACAAAGGCCCAAAAAATCAAAAAATTGGAAGATGAAGCGCATCATCCAACACGGGCCGTGTCAGCTGACACGGGCTGCCATGTTGGCTCCCTGGTTATCAGTTGAAAAGAGTTGTCTGTTCCAGACATGCTGACACGGGCACCCGTGTCAGGCCACTGTTCAAAACTCAATCTTCATTCGGGTGGCCGTGTCAGGCCCCTGTTTCACTTTTAAAACTCTTCCAAATTACTTCTTGATTGCGTACCTGAACCTAAAAATAATAGAAATACCAAACCGACGCATAAAATGCGATAAAAGGAATAAAATGCACTTAAACGTATAAGATAATTAGCTAAAACTCATGGTAAAATAACGTATTTAAAATCACTGATCAAATACCCCAAACTTAAACCGTTGCTTGACCTCAAGCAACAAGCTTCGATAAACACTTTTTAGATCAAACGGTATAAATAAAATAAAATACTTGTGACGGTAAGGTGTGTCGGTACTCATACGTGAGTCTTTGTTTCGATCGGTTAAAACTAGTTCTCTTAGTAATTGTTCGTTAACGAAGGTATTACACAAACACATACTGCGGTAACACCACAGACCTAAACCCCCCTTTTGGTCACCTCTCCAACTATGCTTTGGGCTTAAGTTTTTTCTTCGATTTCTACCCTTTCATTCGGATAATCAGATTAAGGCACTTTTGCTCGCTTTCCCTCACATGTATAAGATTGGATCGAAACTTTTTCAAGGCACCTTTATTCTTTTTCTTCTTCTCGCGCATTGGCGTTTATTAGTCTACTTTGGGACGACTATAGAGATTCAACTACCGTTAGGCTAAATAACTGGGTGAGGGTTACCCAACTTAGAAGGATCAGTTGTCTTTACCCTCATTATTCATAATTTTTTATTTTGGTGCCATTAGTCATTCTCTCGATCAACTTTATCCATGCAATTCTTTTAATCGTGTCGGAAAATCACTATAAACTAATCGAGGAATACTTCTCAAATTCAAATACTATGGTACAAATCTACACGTTGGACTCGTTACCTTACTTCGGGGAACCTAGGGTGTTCAAGTTATACCTCAATTTTCAAACTTTCCCAACTTCCCTAGTTTCAACTTTTCTTTCCTCAAACCATATATACTTTCCTGACTACTTCACGCATCATAGTATTCACAAGAAAAAAAAAATTTACGGTCCTTATTCGGGGAGAGTTAAAGTGATTTTTAAAAAAACAGGACCCAAACAAAATTAAAAGGCACTTAAAATGAAAACTCAAAACAGTAAAAACTCCTTTAAACTTGAACTAAACATTGTCCTCAATGTTTTAGAACATGAGTGGGAAAGATGTACTCACAGAGGTCCTTACTGAGGAGATGGAGGATAATGCAACACTCTAACCTGCCCTTGTAAGGTCTCGTTTATCACCTGTAATCAAAGTAAAATAACAAAAAAAGAAAATGCAAAATAATTAAAAACGTGGTTGCCTCCCATGCAACGCTTCGTTTAACGTCGCATGGCTCAACGAATCACTCTCTGTTAAGGTGATATATATGAAACGAATAACACATCATCTTTTTTCTTTCTTTTGTTTGGTAGCAATCCCATGAACTTGAGGTATTGATGATGTTGCTTCCACGTCATCTTCAGTGGGATTTTTGTGAACAAGGCATAAATGAAATCCAATACTTTTTCAATTTCTTGTTTTTCATCCGCCTTGTTGAAATAAGTTTTAGGGATACTATTTTCTTGAAGATTTTCTTATTGGATGTCTACATCTATACAATTTTTTACATTTGTATTTTCATCCAGCACTAGATCATCTTCAAGTTTCCTTCTTTCTTCTTCCCCATATTTCTTGTTTACCTCAGATTCTTCTATTTCTAATTCGTCTTCTTCGTCTGACGTCATGCTTTGTTCTTCTTCTTTCACACATTCTTCTTCCAACCTAAACTCTTACCAAATAAATTTATCTGGATAAAATTTAGCTTCCTTACATTCATTCATAAGGATTCTTACCTCCCTCTGATATGCTTTAAAAATTTTGGTCGCCTCTTCCAAATTGATTCGCGAATCAGGCGACCAACATGCAGGAGATACAGGTGGCAATGTATAAAAAATATTCATAACTACACAACTCTGAAACTTTATTAGTCGCACGGTATAGAAGAATTCATGAAGCAACAATAATTTGATATTTTTATATAAATAAAATAAAAATAAAAATAAATGTAAGAATAAATTTTAGTTGCAGAGCAACAAAATTGTAACTAAAATAAAAATATACAATCTATGATCTTTAGCAGTCCCCGGAAACGGCGCCAAAAACTTGATCGGGAAAATAGCAAGTGTACTTTTTGCCAATGTAGTAATAAAGAGGATTTTCCCAAATGTCGATCTCAAGGACTACTTGATGATATAAAGTTTTGGTTTTATTTTAGTTAAACAAAAGCTCTAGTGTTTTAAAAAGGCTTTTGTTTAATTATAAAAATATTTTCAAGGAAAAGGAGAAGTTGACTAATTGGTTTAAACAAATATGAGTAACCTGCTAGGGAAGGTGTATGATCTGACTCAGTAACAACCCTGAATTAACACTGCAACAACTTATTGTAACTAACTAATTACCAATTCTATAGAATGTTTACTCCTAAGTCCTTAGTGGGAAAACCTTTAGTCATCTATCCTAGTTCCTACGTCCATAGAAAATTATAAGTGAGATTAAGAAATCAATTATCAAGAATTATCACAGTTCCTATAGGGTATCCCTAGTCCTAGGTGATACCTACTATAGAATGATAAAAAGCAAAGCCTTAACAAAGGCGGTCCAGCCTAATCATTAATTGTAAATCAAACCATGTTGGTCTGGCAGGGAAAGCATTAAGAACGGCTAGAGATCAAATCAGTTATGAAAACAAAGAAAATGTCAGTGCAATAATAATATCAGAGTCATTATAGAATCCTCTAAAGAATCGGTAATTAGTTAGTTACAATAAGTCGTTACAGTGTTAATTCAGGGTTGTTACTGAGTCATATCATACACCTTCAGGGTTATTGGATCTTCAATGGCTTCCGCTCATAAAAACCTTCAGTTTCCCAATTACCTTGATCTCTCTAATCCTGATAGTGCAATTCTTCTCTGGAAAAAAAAGTTTTGTCTTCCTTCTCAAAATTTGTCTTAAATACTCTCAGGTCCAACACAGTAATAGTAAAATACCAAAAATACCCATAGGAATCACAAAGGCCCAAAAAATCAAAAAATTGGAAGATGAAGCGCATAAGCCAACATGGGCCGTGTTGGCTCCCTGGTTATCAGTTGAAAAGAGTAGTCTGTTCCAGACATGCTGACACAGGCACCCGTGTCAGGCCAATGTCTAAAACTCAATCTTCATTCGGGTGGCCGTGTCAGACCCCTGTTTCACTTTTAAAGCTCTTCCAAATTACTACTGTTTTTCCCAGTTTTTGCTTCGATTCTTCTTGATTGCGTACCTGAACCTAAAAATAATGGAAATATCAAACTGACACATAAAATGTGATAAAAGGAAATAAAAAGCACTTAAACATATAATATAGTTAGCTAAAACTCATGGTAAAATAGTGTTTTATCTCAATTGTCAAGAAACCTTGATAAAACCTCACCTTTATGGGTGAATGCCAACATAATGCGGCATGTCCTTCTCTATGGATCGTTGGATATGAGATTTAGTTAAAACACGAGATAGATATGTCCACCACATACTTATCTTCTCAACCTTCTAAAAGGGTAGTTGATCATCATAAATTAGAGATGTTGATACCATCCTCAACGAAAGGCTTTATTTAATCATGACTGTTAATATACTTCATCAGCAAGCATCCTTATATTAGAGACTTAAAAAATAGAACGTATACTCAAGAGTATACATTTTTCTTTGCATATCTTTATTTGATATGCGCTAAGGCTTCATGAAAGATATAAAGTATTCTTGCAAAAACATGTTAAGGTTTCACATATGTTATCCAAATTATCTTGGGTCCTAGTGCGTTAGTGGTTTTAGAAGTTCTAGGGTTACTATATTTGTAACTTTTCAATGTATAAAAAAGACTCTAAATTTCCAAATCTATTACAATAAGAGCATTTAGAAATAAGACAATTCATTTTCTTCCAATTACTACTTTATTATGTGCTCTGCCGGATTTAAAATCTAATCCAGTTTTTTTAAGGAATGCCTTTGAATTGACATGATCAAGTGAAGGATTTATTTCCCTTTAGTAAATTTACTTAGATTTTCATTCAAATATGTCATTTCCTTTTTCATTGAGATACGAGTCTCACATATTCCAACTAATTTTCTAATATTAGCTACTTAGAACTTTAAGTGTTTCTTACTCTTTTTAAGAAACTCCAAATAATCCTTAAGGTCTAAGTCTCTTTTTTCAATCTTATCATTTTTTATCAATTAAGTTAGCATTTAGTTTAAACAACTGCTTGTAAGTCATCTTTGATACCTCATGGTCATCTTCCTTGTGAGATACTTTCAAACAAACTTCATCTTCTTCGTTGTAAGAGGATTCTTCGATGGTTCTTCCTGGGGTTGACTCTTCTTTGTTTATGGATGCTTTATTCTCTCTTATTCTATTGAAAATTCCATTAGATTTTTCCTCTTCTTCACCTCCTATCACAAATGAAGTTCCTTCCTTTAATATTGAATTCTACGAGGATCGCTTAACTATTGAAATAGTTCTTTCAAAGGAGACCACGAGATTTCCTTTGTAGGAGTTTGATGAAGTTGTTGAGAATTCTTCAATATTTGAGCTTAGACCTTCATCTTTAAGTAATTGAACTACTTCATTCAAATTTTCTATGATTTGTTTCCTCTTATATTTTTCTTGATGATCATAAAAACTCACATCTCTTGACTTAACGATTGGATCAAATTTCTTATTCCAATTCTTAATTCTTAGACATTTGTTATTAATATGTGTTCCAACATAATTACTAACATTTATAAATTTATAAAAACATTTATGAATGAAACATTCATCTTTTTTGCCTCGTGTGTTCATTTTCTCTTGTTTGATATTGGGAGAAACTTCATATATCATTTCAAGAGTATCCCAAATTTCCTTGGCGGATTCGCTATTATGAACATAAAATAGTTTAGTATCATTTGATGTGTTTAGGAAAGATCTCTTGTTAGAAAATATGTTGGAAGTCATCTTCCTCCTACAATAATTAGTATTTTAACAAGAGTTAGACTCGGATGCCACTTGTTAGACATATTGTTCACTTCATCTAACAAGTATCCAGACCACTTGTTAGATATGAAGTGACCACTTGTTAGACATATTGAAAGAATCGGATGCCACTTCTGACTCTGACAATTTTGCAATCCTTCTCTATTTGCACTTGTGAACAAAAGGTAGAGAACACAGAATATGACTCATCCTTATGTTTCAAGAATTTTACCCATGTCCAATGACTATAATAATCTATGATGACTAATTCATATTTCTTACCATTGATTGAGGCAGTTTTCATTGGACCAAATAGATCAATATGCATCTAATGGTCTAGAAGTAGAAACAACATTTTTCGCTCTAAAAGAGGTTTTGGAAAACTTGTCTTTCTGACATGCTTCACAAAGAGCATCTGAAGAGAAATTTAGATTTGGTAAGCCTTTGACTAATTCAAACTTATTTAGCTGAGAAATATTTCTCATGCTAACATGGCCCAAACGTCTATACCATACCCATTGCTCTTCATTTACAGACATTAGACATTTAACATTCTGGTCCTTAAGATCAGAAAGTCTGATTTTGTAAAAGTTGTTTTTCCTCTTTCCATTAAAAAAGATTGAGCCATCCTTCTAACTAATAGCCTTACAGGACTTTTGATTAAAAATGATATCATATCCATTGTCACTAAGTTGGATAATTGACAATAAGTTATGCATCAAACCATCAACCAGAAGAAAATTAGCATAGAAGGAAGTTTACCATTACCAACAGTTCTAGAGCCAATGATCTTACCCTTCTAGTTTCCTCCGAAACCAACGAATCCTCCAAGCTTAAGTTCTAGACTTTGGAACATATGCCTTTTCCCGTCATATGTCGCAAGCAACCACTGTTCAGGTACCATGATTGGTGTTTCAACTGAGCTTCTAAAGATATCTGCAACATAGATTATCTTATCCTCAGGTACCCACTTTCTGGGTCCTCTTTTGTTACTTTTCCCAGAGTTTTTCACAACTTTGAGTTTCTGTGCAACATGATAATCAAGTGGAATTTGTGCATGATACTTAGGTGTAAGAACATGTTTTTGTTTCTGTGAAGGTGCTTGCACAAGCTCAGAACAGTCAAGCTTAGTACCAGAAGGCACAAAATGATCATAAAGAGGTTTTGGTTTTACATGTTAACTTTCGTCATTTCCAAATGCTTATGTACACCCTAAACCTTTCTTGCCATTTCTTCTAACTCCATAGATCATGGAAGCTATCTTGCTTCTGTCTATGCTTTTAGCTAGAAAGTGTTGGAATACTCTATTATACTTGTTGACACAATTAGTGTCAGAGATATTAGAGACTGATTCTTCTTCTAATTTAGAAATTTTGCTTTTCAAAGCACAATTACTATTTTTTAAAGAAAAAATATTTTCATTCAGAGAAGAATTATTCTGTTCAAGCTTATCTCTGGCTTCAAAAGTAATTACATGAGATTTTTTAATATCCTTGTATTTGTCGCTACTACGAAAATCGGCGTCGGCTATGACAGAAGAGTCGCCACCGTGCGTTATTTATCCCACAAGAGGGAAACGAAACGCTCAGAGTAAACCTAACGCAAAGAGGGAAAGGAATGGTCATCGCAACCAAATCCTGGATTCGGGAGTCGGTTACGCAAGGGGAAGGTATTAGCACCCCTCACGTCCGTCGTACTCGACGGGATCCACGCTTGTTTTCTATCTAAGGGTGTGTTATTCTATCTACTCTACAGGTCTGGGTTAAAAAGGAAAGAAAATGACTCGGCAAAGTATCTCACTTTATGCCTACGTATTCCCGTCTAGAACGAGAAATCAGAGTCAACGTAGTTCGCCTACCTACGGGAAAGGAGGGGAAGGTTGCTCGCTAGAATATTGCATCTTATGCCTACGTACTTTCATACAGCATGAAAGATCAGAGCAAATGTAGTTCAGGCTACGGAAGACACAAGTTTGTCTGACAGTTTTTATCTCCTTCTGAAAAGGGTTTCCTGATTAAAGGTCCAAGCGGACAAAAGCAGAGTTTGAATGTTTGTTTGAGTTTTTTACGAAAGAAATGTTTTTTAGTCTGTTTGCAGCTTGTACTGCACTAAAGACTTGTGATCTGAGAGTGACTACGCCGCATGTCACCCTAAAGGTACCATACTAAGTAGCCAGATTGTTGAAGAGTGACCCTCCAGCAACCTTTTCTCAAATAGCTTAAGGCTCGTAACGTACAACACGCGTTATCCTTATTACTGTGTTTTTTAATTGTTTTGAGATGAGAAGAGAAAGACCCTAAAACTATGGTTGAAAGGGGAATCTACCTACAGTTATCATGCATGGGTCAAAACCTAATGTCTGTCATAATTTCCTCTTGCACAGAGGAAATCAAAGATCCTAGGGGATAAACAGCAAAAGACAGCAAGCAATTACAGTAAACAGTAAAATGCATGCAATGCAACAATATAAGAGTGGCAAGGGAGAAGACAATAGGCAAGAGGAGACCAGCTCCACCTCAAGCCTAGAGAAAACAACAGGCAAAGTGAATCAACTTCACTTCAAACCTATGGGGCAAGTAACACAAGCCAACAAACAATACAGAGAAAAACAAAAGATACAGAGGAGGCAGCCCAAGTAGCAGTACCAAACTCCTACAGCAAACAACAACAGCAACTCTAAACAGCAAAGTTGGAAAGACAGCAAAGACTTCATCTTCAAGCAATCATTTACCTTCAAGCTTCATCAATCTTCAAGCTTCAACAAGCACACTCCAAGAGGAGGATTAATCATCAAGATCAAGTTATAATATTAAGAAACTTAATGAGAACCAAAGGAAATCACTAAGAACTCAACATTGCAAATGAAAGGTATCCTCAAAGTTCTACTCACTTGGGCATACCACTCATCCCTCCTAAGGAGAGATGGAGCTTCCAAAAGAGGATTTTATGTCATTGGATAGAATAGAGGCAAACAATGCACTTTATGTTTGAAGAAAGAATCAAAACTAGGTCTAAGGCACTTCCTAAAACCCTAATTTCTTAAGCTCCTAAAAAAAACTCCACAAGAGGAAAAGCCTTCAACTCCAAGCTCCAATCTTCAATCCCAAGCATCTTTAATGAATCCAGAAACTCCACCAAAAAGAACTCAAGCTTAAACCCACTCCAAAGCAGCCAACCAAGCCAAACAATCCAAAGCACTCAAGAGAGGAATCCACAAATACAAGCCACTTGCAAAATACAACTAAAATAGGAAATGAAGTTGAAAAATTCTAATAAAATTCCTAGGAGAACATACATGTTTGAACAACCTAATGTAAAAAAATCGAAGCCTAAATCAACATCTAAGTTATCTAAACAATTCCTACATTGAGATAGGTCAAGGGGATCCACATTTTTGGGAGGGTCCTAATCTCAATACCTAAAACAGAACCTAATGTTGTTCTAAAAATCCAAGAAAACTGCTAGGGGAACATGAATATCTACCCTAAAACATACTAAAAAATCAAAGCCAAACTCATCACCAATTGGAAGAACAAAATTCAGCAAAACAGATGGTCAAATATGCAAAATTAAAAGAAATAACAAAATAAGAAAAATCAAATTAAATTGAAAAAAGCATGAAATTGCATTTTATTGATTTCAGAAAATCAAAAATTCTCTCAAGATCACGGAGGTATTTTTAAAATAATTTTATGATCAAGAATGAATTTAATATAATTTTTTGAATCAATAAAGCATTAAAATAAAAAAGAAAATGAATAAAAAGAAATAAAAATCAGAATTAAACATCAGCACTTGGATCAAGAGACCAGTCAAGGGAATCAAGGCTCAGGATCTTGCCAGCGCGTTTAATGAAACGCAACGCTTTGGCTAGTCAAAGTCAGCCAAACGAGAACAAGTCACGGCCGTTGGATGCGTGGAAGAAGTCTCCGTTTGAACAAGATCTGATGGCTCTCACTCATCTTCTCCAAATCTCAGGTCATCAGAGTGGAGATTCAGGCTGGTGGTTGGTGGTGGCCGGAGGAGACTCCGGTCGTCTTCTTCGGCGAGGGTCCATGTTCAGGCAACCAAAAATAACAAACTCTACACCAATTTTGCTCAGAATTTCACGTACATTCCAGATCTATCATCAAAATGTTCTAATTCTCAACACATAATCAAACACGATCCAAATTTCAAAAATAGCATCATCAACAACTCTCACTAAACTCAAAACTACTGGTATAGATCTCTTCATCTTGTTGTGTACATCAATCTGATCTAAACAACTAGCATTAAAACCTTATGAATCAAGAGATTCAAGTCCAAACAGTTATGGCATGTCATCTTCAATCATCATCAATTGCTTCCAAATCAAGCCTAAAACGATCTATGTCATGTCTAGATCCTAACCACAAGTCTAAAGCTATCTGAATCATGCTAAATCATGCTGAATTTTGAGAGATGCTAACCTGGTATAGATCTTGAAACAGAGGTACTTAGAGCTCGTGGCTTGCTTCCAAATTCTCCAGATAGCTTCATCCACCAGGAAGAGATTGCACACCTAAATTTGGCTTGAATTGGCTCCAATCTGAGAATTCGATTTCAAGTTGCAGCTGTGAAATTTCACTTGCTCTTTCTGGTTCTGGTGCGAAATGAGGCTCAACCTTGATCTGAACTCATTCTAATCAATATATAGAAGAGTTTCATGGGCTTTTGCAATGTGTTTGAAGCCCAAATCCGTGTATCCAATTTTCTAATTTTTGCTTGCAAGTTCATACACCAGTCGTGCCATACAAGCTAGTTTCTTGTTCTAGAAGGTTCTAACACCTTGCAAATTGCATTTGGAGTGAATTTGGATTGATAGAATGGCCTGTTATGCATTGTGTGATGATTTGGTCATGTAACTTTCAAGTGAAGCAACCACATGCCAACTCTCAAAATTTGGCTTAAACTCAGAATTCTGGTATTGCCAATGCTCTTAGAATGCAATTTCCAATCAGAAAATGTACCCACTTGCTTGGTTTGAGGCATCTAGCACAAAATTGCATTTTTCCCTCCTTTAATCATTTGAATTTTCTTCCTTTTCAAGCCAATTCAAACCAACTCTTGCTATGAGCTCAATCAATCCCTCATAACCTTTTGTCTAGCCTAAAAACCCCATTTTGAGAAACTTTCATGTTGAACAAAATTGCATTTGACAAGTGCAAGTTGGAGAGTTTGGCCTATGATTGAAAATGACCTATAATCTTACTTTCCCAAAATACCCCTGACTTGTAAACCTCATAACTTGAGTTCTACAAATCAGATGGAAGACTTCTAGTACAATCTAGAAAGCTAAGATCATGAGTAACAACTTTCATGTTAGCCAAAAGTTCAGGTGAAACCTCCTTCTAGGTCAAAAATAGCTTTGAAGTCAGATGATTTTCACAGACAAATTTCAGAAGCATCTGAGGACCTATAACTTGTCTGGACCATAACTTGAGTTCTATAAATCCCCTTGAGGACTTCTAGTACTCAAATTAAAGGTATTTAGATTCTATACAAGTTTCATGTTGGCCAAAGATCCATTTGAAACTTGTGTCTTGACTTATGTGGCCTTGAAGTTAGGCACTAAATAGGGTAATTTGCACTGAAACCCTAATTTAGCAACTTCCCACATTCTTGATTCTTCTTGATTTGATCTTGGAACAAAACCACAAATGTCTTATCACATCATTTCATGAACTCCATGACCTCAAAGTAGGCTTTGATACTCTTCAATTGCATAATTGACCTAGGGTTGATCCAGATGAAACCCTAATTGTCTACACTTCAACTGTGGCTCTTGCATTTGACACAATGACTTGATTTAGCTCCAACATGGCTCTCTAGGCACTCCATGAGCTCTATACACATCTCATATTCACACCTCATGCTTCACATCCCATTGATGATCCTCAGCTGATCAAGACCTTTCACCACCTCCTGATGACTTGGATGACTTCTCAAGCTTGGATAAGATTTCTTGCTAGGCTTCTCTTGATAATAATCACACTTGATCTCCTGTTGGATGAATGATATGCCATGATATGCAAATGATAAAACTATGCAAATGATAGTGCAATGAAACATAAACCAGGTAAAAGATGTTGAGCAAAATTTGGGGTGCAACAGCTGCCCCTATTCAAACGGCTTGGACCCGACTGGGTGAAGAGCGAACGACCTTCAAACAATCGAGGTAAAAGACTGATGAATACCAAGAAACCCAGAAATTTTCCAACTGCAGACACGAACTGCACAAACTAATTGGAGAACAAAATCCACCAAATTATACTCCATCTTTGCTATGGGGTTTGTCAATACGAAAATACAACTTCTATGCCTATCACAGTATCTTTTTCTAATCACATGACTCCATCACTCAAATGCGTATGAATATCTCTGTTAACAGAATACAATATTTTCTGACGCTTTTATTGGGGAAACAACTCTGCCAACAACAAGGGAATAACTTTGGCAACTTCCACTGAGGAAACAGTATTTACTTTGAAGAGTTTGATATCTTTCCAGCATTTCTGAAAGACATGACTCTAATTCACAACGAGAGAGTTTAGATAATACCTCTGAGTCAGAGTCTTAGTCTGATTCTGATAGCATTTTGTCTTATGGTTTTCCAGAGACTTCAACATTAATTGTTGTTGCCAATAGTGCAACATTTACCTGTTCGTCATCAGATTCTTCTTCTTCAGAATCAGAGTCATCCTAAGTTGTCATAAGTCCCTTCTTAACTTTGGTGAAGTTCTTCTTAGGCTTCTTGTATTTCTTAAGCTTTGGACACTCGTTCTTGTAATGACCCAACTCATTACATTCATAGCAGATGACTTATTTACCAGAACTCTACTTCTTCTGGCCAGATGTTGAATTAGAATGACCATTATTCCTTCTTGATCCTATGAACTTCCCTTGCCTATGTTTCCAGAGTTTGTTGATCCTTCTAGAGATAAGTGATAGCTCATCTTCTGAGTCTTCATTAGAATCTTCTGATTCTTCCTCAGCTTGATAAGGCTTTTCCTTTTCAGGTTTAGACTTAAGAGCAATAAATTTACTCTTCTTCTGAGGTTCATCTTCCTCCAGCTCTATCTCATGACTTCTTAAAGAACTAATAAGTTCTTCAAGATTTATACTATTCAGATCCTTGAATAGCTTTAGAGCAATTACCATAGATCTCCATTTCTTGGGAAGACTTGTGATAATATTCTTGACATAATCAGCAGTTGAATATCCTTTGTTTAGCACTCTGAGTCCTGCTACCAGCATCTAAAATATTGAAAACATAATTTCCACAAATTCATCATCATCCATCTTGAAGGCTTCATATTTCTAGATTAGGGCAAGAGCCTTTGTCTCCTTTACTTGAGCATTTCCTTCATGAGTCACTTGAAGTGAATCAAAAATAGACTTGGAAGATTCTTTATTTGTTATTTTCTCATACTTAGTATAAGAAATAGCATTCAGCAATATAGTTATTGCCTTGTGATGATTCTTGTATTCTTTCTTTTATTGATTTGTCATAGCACTTTTTGACACTTTTAGTCCTTCAGCATCAACTGGGTGAGTGTAGCCATCAACTACAAGATCCCAAAGATCTACGTCGTAACCAAGAAATAAACTTTCAATTCTATCTTTCCAGTATTCAAACTTTTCACCATCAAAGACTGGCGGTTTGGCGCTGAGTGATCTTTCTCTTTTGGAATAGGATTAGCATTAGCGGCATTCATGATATCTCACACAAATACTGGATCGGTACTGAACACGGTGAAGTGTTGATAAATCTTTTATCACAATCAGAACCGGAGCTCTGATGCCAATTGAAGGTGTGAGAAAACATAAGAAAGGGGGGTTTGAATTGAGTTTTCAAAAAAAGAAAGATTTTTGTGAAACTCAAACAAAGATAAAAAAGATACTAACAAGAGAGAAAGACATACGATATATCCTGGTTCACTTGAAAATTATCAAGCTAATCCAGTCCACCTGCCAAGGTGATTTCGCCTTATACACTAGAACTTAATCCACTATAATCAACTGATTACAAATTGCACTAGCAACATCTGGTGACTAACAACAAAGACTAATTGTCTCTTCTTAAGAGTTATGACCTAACTGGTCCCTTAAGGAATTATAAATAACTGCTTGAAAAATAAATGTTTACAATGAATTACTTCTACACAAGTAGATATAAACACTATGAATATCACAAATACTTAAAGAAAAAATTGCACAGTATGAATATTATTCTTGCGTTGTGTTGTTGTACTTCACTATTGTTCTTTTTGCTAGCTTTCTTTCTTTTTGTTACTTCATCTTTTTTTTCAAGTGGTCAAGTCTTTATATAGCCAGTAAAAGATCTGTTAGAAGGAACATCAGGAATATCCTTGAATGAGCTGGCAACTTGGAAGAATTTCGTTATGTAGGGATGAAAATAGTACATAAAAGTTGCCTTTTGTACCACCAAATTAGGGTAGTGGAATGGAACGTTTTGATCCGTACTATGTACTATTTTCCCTCGTAAAATTTTGATCTTATCTTCTGTACATCAAAGGCTTCTGAATAGAGAAGTTTGAAGCATGAGTAGAAGAGTTGATCACTGGGTCTTTAGAGTCTCGAGTCTTCAGAACTTGTTCACTAGAACCGTGTCTTCATAACTTTTAGTACTCAATCTTCAGAACCCTTGGTCTTCAGAAACTTAAGCCTTCAGAGTGTTCAAAACTTTGTTCAGCAGAACCTTATTTCCAGAGTCTTCAGCATTTAGTCTTCAGAAGATAACAACTTTAGAAGCTAGAAAGCCTTCAGAAGTAAATCATCAGAGTCACGCTTAGAGGCAGAATCTAAGAGAACATTGCAGCAACAACATATTGTCTTCTTAGAATTTTTTTGAATGTGAGTATATCAGAAGCAGACTTGCTTCTTTCGCACAGAAGCGCCTTTTGGTAAAACCAGATTATCATTGTATATGGTCTCTATCAGAGTCAGAACTTGTTTGTTAAAACTTCATAATAACAAACGTTAGAGTACCAAAATTATCCTCACATAAATATTACTTTGTTATTATCCAAACTTAGAGATAATGAGCAGAATCAAATCTTATTCTAACACCCTTTTCAAAGTCACCATGGTCCCACTTGTTTTCTTCCTTATTTAGTTTGTTGTGGTCCACTGTCATTTTTAATTTAAACATTTGATCCCAAGTGTTTTCTTGTCTATGTTTTTTATATTGTGGTATTGTTGCATGATTATTTATTCAAGTTATATTTCGAATAATTCTCATGGCAACTAATAATCATAAGATTAGGTTAAGGATACACCATTGGGTGAGTTTTATTGACAAACCTGTAAAATGGTATGTTGAAGGGGTAGTATCTGAGATAAATATGAGATGAGATGTAGATTACATGTTGCACATGGATTTAGAGAGTTTAATTAAATCTAAGGGTTATAAGGACATAATATGTATGTGGTATTATAACCCTAAGTATACTTTTTCTCATGGTATTAGACTCTTGAATAATGATAAAAAAAAAATGTTCTACAATTTGGCAAAGATAAGATACAGTTTGAGGTAATAGATGTTTATGTTGAACACACTGTAGACAATCATGAATAGTGGATCCAAGTGAGCTAGGTAAAAACTTTGATGATGATGATGAAGTACAAGGCATTGGTGTTAGAAATACAAAAAAAATTTACTGATGAAGAAGTGAATATTCATAATGAGCTTGTTCAAGAACATGAAAGTCAGGATGTTGGTGGAAATAATGAGCCTGTTGAAGAACATGTAAGCCAAGATGCTGGTGGCAATAGTAAGTCTGTTGAAGAACATGAAAGTCCCAATGTTGGTAGAAATACTGAGTTTTTTTGAAGAAAATGTAAGTCCTAATGTTGGTGGCAATACTGAGCTGAATGAAGAAGGAATCGACGAGGAATATGTTACAAGTGATGATAGTTATGAGGATAATGGATTTCAATTAACTAAACAATTTGAGGATATGGACTAGACTAAGGTACTACCCCCTGAGATCCTAGGTGAGGTTTGTAATGGCAACAAAGAGAAAGAAGCAATTAATATTAATCAAGAAGAAAGTGAAGATTCTAACCATTTGTATACCCCTCATGGAGGTGGTGATGATGATGAAAAGGGAGTGAGGTTTCCTACTTATAAGAGTGGTAAGGGTGCTAGATTTCATTTAAGGATGATGTTTACCAACAAGGAGGTAATAAGGGATGCTATCAAGGATTATGGCATAGAAAATAAATAAATAAAACATGTTCATTAAGAAGAATGATTCAAAAAGGATGGTGATTCAATGTATGGCTGGTTGTAACTTCTATATGAGATTTAGCAAAAGGATGGGGCATCCATATTGGCAAATAATGATTTTTATTGATGAGCATAGATGCCACAAGACCGCACACAATAGGAATGCAAAGACTGAGTGGCTTGCAAACAAAACATTTTCAAATATCCTTAGGCACAATCCTTAGACTAAACCATCAGGTCTCATAGCTGAATCCATTGAGAGATAGGGAGTGAAATTATCACATGATCAGACATATAAGGCCAAAAGGAAGGCAATGGAATTGGTTTAAGGAGATGGGATTGATCAGTTCACCCATTTGAGAAGTTATGCACAAGAGTTGTTGAAATCAAATCCTAATAGTAATTTTATTATATAGTGTGCTTATACCAATGGTAACCATGGTTTTTAGATCTTGTTCTACAAGATCTAGAAGGATTTAATCAAAGATCATATGCTTTTATTTCTGACCAACTAAATGTATTTTCTTGATTGTCATTTATATTCAGAATATATTGAATGTCATTTATTTCTTGATTGCCATTTATATTCTGAAGGTATTACATCATGTTATATCTTGAATGTAATTCATTTTGATAGGGACTAGTACCTGCAATATATGGTTTTAGTGCTCTTGCGGAGAAGATACTATGTGTAAAGTATTTATATGGAAATTGGAAAGAGAGACATATTAGACTAGAGTTAAAAGAAGGGAAACTACAACACCAACATAAGACAAGGCATTGTAAAGAATGAAGGAATTAAATGAAAGTGCATGGAAGAATATGCTAGAGATCCCTGCATTACTTTGGAGCATATCACACTTAAAGACCTATACAAAAAGTGACTTGCAGGTAAACAACATGTGTGAAATAGGGAAATATTTGAGCATAGGGACAAACCTATAATCACTCTATTCGAGGGGATAAAACATTATATAATAAAGAGAATAACTACCCGAAAGGACTTGTTGCATAAGTATAATGTAAATATGTCCTAGAATCCAACTGGTCTACTAAAAATAGTTGAAAAATAAGATATGTGATGAACCGCAGAACCCTCATGTACTCTCAGGGAGACTCTCAACAGTTAGTTATAAAAAATATGGTAAACTTACTTGGACATAACAAGAGGAGTTGTAAAGGAAAGAAGGGAGCTGACAGTGCAATGCTTATGGGAGGTAACAAGAAAAATAAGGCAAAGACAACTAAGGGTGGAAAAGGAAATAAAATGACCAATGAAAATTAGTCTGAAATTCTATAAAGATTTAAAGCACCTCAAGCTACTCAACCTACTTAAGATTAGATGAATTAAGTAATTTATGCGTTATTTGAGTTTAATGATTTAAGATATTTTGGTATGTTGTAATGATTGTCGCACCTCAAAAAATCACGGAGACATTTCGGAGAAACGACCATCGCGCAAAAGGCGCAGAATGCGGTTCGACAGAGTCGCCACCGAACTTTATTCTTCCCGAATGAACGGGAGAGGAAAATATTGAGAAAACCTCAAAAAGTGGAAGGGAACACGACCGTCGCAACCAAATGTTCCTGGGTTCGGGAGTCGGTTACGTGAGGGGAAGGTATTAGCACCCCTCGCGTCCGTTGTACTCAACGGGAACCTCTTAATTCGAGTTGTGATGAATGTTAGCTAAGCTTATTTCTTCTCTTCTCAATACTAGATACTAAAACGATACTATAAAGGGATAAAAACCCTAGGGGAAAAGGGATGTTTAGAGGATAGGGTGCTCGCCAAGGATTGGGGCCCTTGTACCTACGTATGCTCATTCGGACGAGAATGAGAAATCAGAGCGCTCGTAGTTCGACTACGGGAAAAGGATGAGGGGAATGGAGGATGGATAGAAGGTACACAGAATAATTAAGGAAGGTAGAAGTGTGCTCGCCAAGATCATCATAATCTTGTGCCTACGTATCTTACATTCAAGAATGAATGAAGAATCAGAGCAGTCGTAGTTCGTGGTAACGACCACAAAGAGAAATAGGATTTGAATTGGTTTGAAGGTGGGTACGGATGATAATTACTCGAAGCTTAAGAAAGACTTCTCAGACCCAAGTAATCGGGAGAGCGAACCAAAGACTTGGAACTCTCTCTTTTTCATCATGGAAGGAGTGATGTGTTTGAAAGGGTGAGGTTGAACTGATGACGATTACTTGAAGTTTTTAGAAAGACTTCTCGGACCCCAAGTAATCGGGAGAGCGAACCAAAGACTTGGAACACTCTCTTTTTCATCACAAAAGAAGTTGTTTAAGTTTGAAATGAGTGGTTAGACGATGGTTGAATGTTGTTGGGTTGTTAATCTAGAGAACATAGTTTCTATAGATTCAGATTCTTCCATTTTAAAGGCTTCATATTTCTGGATCAGCGCCAGAGCCTTGGTCTCTTTAACTTGTGAGTTCCCTTTATGAGTCATCTTCAAAGACTCAAACAAATCAAATGCTGTTTCTCTGTTGGTAATCTTTTCATACTCAATATGAGATATAACATTTAATTAGATTGTTCTTGCTTTATGATGATTTCTGAACTCCTTCTTCTGAGCTTCAGTCATAGATTTTCTATCAATTTTCTTGCCATCCCCATCAGTGGGGTGAACATAACCATCAATGACTAAGTCCCAAAGATCAACATCATAACCAAGGAAGAAACTCTCTATTCTGTCCTTCCAATAGTCAAACTTCTCCCCATCAAACATAGGGGGTTTTGTGCTGATTCTATCCCTTTCTTCATATCTGTTTTTGCTGTTGGATGTTGAAGCTTCAGCCATAATATCAACCAAGAAGTATCAAGAGTTTTCTCACTGGATCTTTTCTGTTCACGGTGAAGTGATAGCACACACAGAACCGGAGCTCTGATGCCAACTGAAGGTGAGAAAATACTTAGAGGGGGGGTTGAATAAGGATTTAGAAAATATTATGGCAATAAAAACACAAAGATTTTTATCCTGGTTCGTTGAACTCAACTACTCCAGTCCACCCTATCAAGAGTGATTTGCCTTTCTCCACAAGGACTTAATCCACAATAATCAACTGATTACAATATCAATCACTAAGAACAACTATCTTAGTCTTCTCAAGAACTACTGACCACAACTTGGTCTTCTCAAGGAACTCTTACAATCAAATGTAAACTAAACAAGTGTTTGAAATGCTTCTAAGTAAGTGATAACAAGAAAACGCATCGATTATATCGCTAGATTTCATTGACGTTTTATCACGCATTCACCGTTTTAACACTCGATTTCTCGAGTTTTTCTTACTATTTTGCAGGTACATCGTTATGTGAAGCCAAATCATGAATTAAGAGAAAAGTAACAAAAGAGACCACAAGGAGATGAAGAAATGCAGAAGCCTGCAAAAAGACTGCATAATTTGTTGCAGCCACGATCGTTACAAGGGTGTCACGACCGTGACACCCCAAATTGGGCCATCACGACCGTAAGAGAGTGGTCACGACCGTGACACTTAAAATCCTCAAATTACGAACGTGAAGACCTTGTCACGCCCGTGACAAGGATAAAACTTGGTTTTGACTCAGACTACGTCAAGGCACCACTTGAAGACCACTTCTCCTCTTATTTCTCCTCAAGGCAGCACGTGAAGACCACTTCTCCCATTTTTGTTGCCACGTTCCAGCATTTCCTCAACAACTTCAGCAAGGCCCATGCAACAAAGGACCAAGAATCTAGCCCATTAAATACTCTATAAATAGTACAAGCTCTGTGAACTCAACCACAGACTTCATTATCCCAAATTCCTGCGGAAGCTCTGCCGAACTACCTTACGAACCAGCAATTCCATTCCAGCATTATTTTATTTTCTGTCTCGTTTTATTTGTATCCAAACCAACCGCATAACAATTTCCAACATCAGGAAGTTGTTATACATTTATTTGTTCTAAACCTTCAGCATTCGTTTATTTTTAATTTCCGCCTACTCCAAGCTTTCCGGTCTGTGGAAGAAGGAGTCTGCTCAAATATTTGTTAATCAGGTTTTTCAATTTATTGCAATTTAATTTAATTATAATGTCTATTTATTTTTCTGCCGTGAGTAAGTTATTATTTAATTCTCTGTCTGGTTCAACCTCGATGAGTAGCTAAACACCTTAGGGCGGTATGTAGTTATAACAAACTTAACCGGTAAAATATAACCATAGGCTGAAAATAATTAATCACTTAACATTCTGGCTGATACTTTTTAATTGAAATAGACTTTTTCGTTACGAGAGTAAGAAAAGGGTATTAGGTTGGGTCAAGACCACGAGAGTGTGAGATTTTAACCAGATAGCTAAAGTTAGGCATTTAAATTAAACACAGCGAGAGCGCTTTAAGATAAATTAGAATTATTTAGTTTCCAAAAATTACCTCTAAACACTTATGGGCTAGCGAGAGCAGGCATAGGGCTTTAGGGATAAGATCTGATATAAGACCACGAGAGTGTGAGTTGAGGGTATTTAAACTGGTAATCTCTACCGAATAGATTAAGTGAACATCTCTATAAGCCTAGGTTAGATCGACCCACCTAAGTTAGTATAATTACATACCGACCGCCTTAGTATTATTTTATTAAAAACTTAAATCTAATTCCGTCTTTAATAGTCTTAAAAACCAACAACAATCGTGACAACCATTTCGCCTTAGCTAAACTAGAAGTTCATCTAGCACTAAGTAACAATAGAATCCCTGTGGATCGATAATCTTAAATATTACTTCGATAGGCTGTGCACTTGCAGTAAGATACCGCTAGACGCATAAGTAGACACGTCTTTAGCCCATCAAGTTTTTGGCGCCGTTGCCGGGGATTCCTTAATTTAGTTACTAGTGCATTTAGGTAGCATTGTCTAGACTAAGGTATCAACTATTTAATTTAATCTAATCTCCGAGTGTATGCCAAGTACTCGCTCTAAAAGCGAAGACTTGCAACCTCTAATCCCTGAATCGGAGCGCTTCTTACACGTAAGAAGACGTATATTCGATTTCGAAAATAATTCCAATATTCCAGATCTTCAATTAGATCCGCCTAAACCAGTCATAAAATCAGACGCAGGGATGGCTGAAGAACAAACTCATCCACTCAAGTATTACGCTAATCCTTCGCAAGGTGAACCGCATTCAAGCATTGCAGCACCGGCTATCAACCGAAATGATTTCGAACTAAAACCTTCGTTGATATCAGCCGTGCAACAAAATCAATTCGCCGGAAATCCTACCGAGGATCCGAATCTTCATCTTTCGATCTTTGTGCAATATGCAGATACCGTAAAAGCCAATGGAGTTACCCAAGAAGCTATTAGACTACGTTTATTTCCTTTTTCGCTTCGAGACAGAGCAAGAGCTTGGCTTCAATCTCTGCCTTCGAACTCAGTAACTACATGGGCAGAACTTAAGAAAGTTTTCTTGAATAGGTATTTTCCACCTAGCAAGACAGCTATGTTGAGAGCTCAGATCAACGGATTTAAGCAAAGAGAAAGTGAATCATTATTCGAAGCTTGGGAACGCTATAAGGATCTACTTAGACTTTGTCCACATCATGGATTAATAGACTGGATGGTCATCCATACCTTCTATAATGGACTCTTGTACAATACAAGAATGACAATTGACGCTGCCGCGGGTGATGCATTGATGGACAAAGAATATCGTGATGCCTATGCACTTATCGAAAGTATGGCTCAAAATCATTACCTTTGGGGAAGCGAGAGAGTCGCAACCGAGAAACCAACAAAGGGAGGTATGTACGAAGTAAGTAGTATGTACCAAGTCAATGCGAAGTTTGACCAACTAAGCCAAAAGATCGATAACTTGGCCATAACACCTGCAGCCACCGTGGCTGCAGTAACACCTAACTGTGAGTTATGTGGAGTCCCAGGACACGAAGTTTCTGATTGTCAACTATTGACAGGAACTCCCACTGATCAAGTGAATTATGCTCAAGGAAACCCTTACTCAAACACATACAACCCAGGTTGGAAAAATCATCCGAACTTCTCCTATAAGAATAACAATGCTTATTACGCACCAGCTACATCACCAGGATATCAAAAGACTGCTCCTAATATCCCTAGAAAATCGAACCTTGAATTGATGATGGAGAACTTTATAGCTAACTGTCATACCCTAAATTTGTCCTACCCTTTTGTAAATATTTTTGCATTTATTGTTTCATGCCGTTTAGACACGTGCCCACCTGAAATTGGACACTTTCCAAATTTTTATCCAGTTTATCCAATAAAAGTGTGACACGTGGTGTAGGGGTTTTTTTGTGACTATTATTTCTTTTTTTTTATTTCCCAATCTTTTTTCTTTTTAAAAAAAAATATATTCCTAGATAATAATAAATATTGTGTATATATTTGTCAATTTTTATTTAATTAACATTTTATTAACATTTATTTGTTGTTATTATATTTGTTAATATCCATTTAGTAAATATTGTTAATATTTATATATTATTTAACTATGTCTATGTCAATTTATATTAATTGCTTAATATTTTGATGATTAATTAAATTGAAAAGAAGTGAAAAGAAAAAGACAGGAAAGCAAGTGGTGGAAGGGCTTTTTGGTCTCACAGCCCGTTGAAGGGGTAGAATGGGGAATTGAAGTGAAGGGTGTCAATAAAAGGAGGTTACTGTTCCTTTGCTGAGAGAGGGAGGAGGCCGCCACCTCTTCTGTTGTGCAAAAACCCTAAATAAGGACACTGTGCACCAATTAAACCCTAAAAAATTTCAAGACGGCGCCGCCGCCCCAGCAATCGTCCGCCTTCCCTCATCACCGTCCCCGAAAACCACTCCCAACCCTAAAAGAACCCTCAATCGTCCATCTTCCTCAAACCAAAGCGGCGCCGGAGAATTCATTCTTCACTCTCTCAAAATTTCACTGCCGCGAACCTTCGACGCCGCGTTTACGAAGGACGCCGCTGCGAATCCAGCTCCCTTCGCCTCAACAACGACGCGGTTATGGTGTTGCGATTTTGACGCCTTCTCATCTCTAAGATTGAACAGACGATTTCGCCGTTGCTTTCGGTTCAGACCATTCTCGGCCGTAGCTCCAACCGTCCGATAAGGCTTCAACTTGGCGGTAATTTCAGATTCGATTGTTTTCTTTGTATCTACTGTAGCAATCATTGTCTGCAAGGAACATTTGAACTGTTTTACTTTGAACTAGTATATTTGTTTTTCAATAAAGCTATTGGTTTGAAGGTCCTAATGTCACGTTTTGGTTTGCATATCTGTGATAGTTTTAGTGAATCTGGGTATTGTCATCAGCCAGTGTTGTTGTTCGTAAATGTTGCAGTTTAGTGAGTCAGGCTTACCACAACGGATGGATGTTTTTTGTTGAGAAGCAAAGTATGTTGCTTTAGATATCTGCTGTATCATTGATGTTTCTAAGCATCCAATTTCTGTTTTTAACATTGATACTGACAGGATCACGAGGGTGTCAACCTCCGTTTTTTGCGATTTCTAACTTGTAAAGTTCATATTCTGTGTTTGCTGGGATTGCTGTCTATTATGTGCAGATTCTAAGGTTTAAACTCAAGGTTTAGAACTGATTGCGTGCCGGCCGCGATGTCATTGGACTCTATCATACAGGCAATATAAGCGAGTCTTCAAGCTCACATCGGCAACAATGACGAATGAGTAGCAATAACGGTTCATTACGATCTGAGTTTTGAGATACTGATGGTGTAGTTTTACTGACTCTGTCCTTATTGTAGGTTGATGCTGGATGTGGTTTGGTTGGATCATTGCTTTCAGTTATCTGCATCGTGTGCATATTTTAAACTTGGTTTGTAGATTTTAATGTGTGTTGATAATGAGGGGTTAGAGTCTGAATTCTACTTTCATAGCTGTTGTTTGATTTAATTTTGAGTTTATTGCAGAGAGGGGATTTAAGGTTTGACAAGTTTTTCCCGTGAATCATGTTATGAGGATTGGCACTGTGTTAATTTGATAGAATTGTGTAGACCTTGTTTTCATGATTCCGTTTTTGCAAGTTTCTGCTACTGTTGTGATGTTCTGTTTTGAATAACGTTCATTGCGGTTATTTTTACTATTGGCAAAACAGGTCGCTGTTCCGATTATGCTTATACGGTGGGGTTTGATTAATCACTTTCAGTTTGGTTTTTCTGTTTATGAAAAGTCAAACTTAGAGGAATATATGTAGTTGCTGTTTCACCTTGATATTCTAACAAGTTTCAATGAGTGCCGCTAATTTCGTTTTGCTTTGTCAAAAACAGGTCGCGATTTCGAACTTCGATAGCAGTCGCGACATATTAAGTGTAACAGCCATGACTTCGGATTCCTACCCGGTTTGACAACAACGCGAACTCGACCACAGCAGATTTGCAGCCGACCTCAATGCTAGCGCCATTGCAGCTACAACTCTGTCACCAGATTCTAGTCTGACCCTGCAACGACATTAAGTCGTATACGCCGGCATCTCATCTCGTCATGGTTTCGACATCAGTGGCACATCTTTGACGAGGTTTTAGACTTAATATTGGTTGGTCTTTCGTCTTTAGCTCTGTGTCAATTCTCGGTTTTTTTTACGGGTTTTTTAGTTAACGCTGTAAATTAGGATGTCTTGTTTTGATAAGGTAGCCTTAAAAAATTTTCTGAGATACTGATGCATGTGTGGCGCTTTGTTTATGGTTTTTATCCTCATGATGGCGGCTTTATCTTGTGCCGGGATTACGTTTTTTGTGGCTAACAACATGGTTTGATAAGTGCATTTTTGCCTAGATACTGTACCAATCAATTCAGGTCATTTGTGTTTGGCTTGTAAGTATATGTCGTTTCTACCCCAAATTGCTTTTAGTCATTTTCAAGTATCCTGTTATTATTTAATTAATTTTTATTTTAGCAATCAAGCAATTGTTTATAAAACTAACTTAGAACAATTTGTTTCTCTAAATATTTGTTTATTAAATTCACCTCTTATTTTAACGAATATTTTATTTTAAAGACAATTCAAATTTTTTTTTAGGGAGGACATGAACATTTTTAAGGTGTATTTTCAAAATGTGATTAATTATACATTAAATTATTAATATAATTTATTTTCAACACACAAATCTTTCTCTTAATCCCTCACGAAAATTAAACTCTTAAGGTCTAGCACCTCTTGAGCTTTTGAGTAATTATTATTGGGGTGTACGCCTTGGATAATATTGCTTCTTTTTTTTCCCTCTCATTTTTAAGGTATGCTTTTAATTATTCGAGCAAAAAAATATATTATAGGAGTCTAGCACTCTGTGTGATATATTCGTTGTTTATTCAAACAATATTTCCTAAATTAAATCAAAACCATCCTCAAAACTAATAATTTTCCTAATCTTCATTCAAATTATTTTCTAATCAAATTGTGAGAAACTAAGTTCTTGAAGTCTAGCACTTCTTGAATTTTTGGATAGTCATTATTAAGGTGTACACCTTAAGTAATGTATTATTCGACCTCTCATTTTTCGAAATTATATTTTTTCTAACAAAGAAATGTCATGAGAATTTAGCATTCTATGTGATATTTCCTTTCATCCAAACATTCTCCGAATGAAAAAGGTGTCGTCGAGATCTAGCATTTCGATAATACCCCAATTAATTGGTTGTGAGGCCTACGTCTCATTTATCAAATAATTGTCATTTATCTCATTTACAAATCCAATCTCGCGTCCTCACATCTCGTACCTCAAATTATTTTCATACCTCATTTCACTTCAAATCTTTTTCAAACATTTTCTCGATCAAACTTCGAAAGAAGGAGGTTCTTGGAGTCTAGCATTCCTTGAATTTTCGAGTGAATAGCTCTCGAGGCACGCCCTTTGGGTTGTTATTCATTCAACCTTTCGACTTTTTCAAACTCAATCATTTTCAAACATTCTCCGAAGTCGAATGCTCGTCCGCATTCGCAAACCAACCCATTTCTTTCACAATCCCTCGTGGTCTCGATATTAGGAGCACCCTCAGGGACTAATATCGTTTCTCACAACCTTTGACACGTCGTCAAGCCGGTTCCATCTTCAATCAAATCTTCGACACGTCGTCGAACCAGTTCAAAACAATTCCCTTTTGGCCTCGCATGCCATTCTTCGATTCGATCCTTTCACAAACACATTTTTTAAACTTACGAAAGAGGGATATTCTTAGAATCTAGCATTCTTTGAATATTCGAACGAGTAACTCTTGGGCGCGCCCCCGAGTTGTTATTAGTTCATTCTTTCGTTTTCAAAATATCCAACTCTTATCTTCGACTCATTCAACTCAATTTCCGAAAGAACTGAGTTCCTGGGGTCTCGCATTCCTTGAATTCTTGAATGACAAGCTCTTGAGGCACGCCCTTAGGTTGTTTGTCAGTCACTCTTTCGTCTCCCAACTCAACGTCAAACCAATTCAAACCTCATCTTTTCGTGGTCGTCTCCACGAACTACGATTGCTCTGATTCTTCATTCTCGTCTGAATGTAAGATACGTAGGCACAAGATTGCGATGATCTTGGCGAGCTACCTCCCCTCCATATTCCACTTCCCGTATCCATTTCGTGGTTGTTACCACGAACTACGGACGCTCTGATTCTTTATTCATTCTTGAATATAAGATACGTAGGCACAAGATTGCGATGATCTTGGCGAGCACACTACCATCCATCTTTCGTCTTCCACCCATTCCTTTCCCGTAGTCGAACTACGACGCTCTGATTTCTCATTCTCGTCCGAATGAGCATACGTAGGCACAAGGGCCCCAATCCTTGGCGAGCACCCTATTCTCTAACCACCCATCTCTCCTTTGCGTCTTTAACCTTTTAACCTACCGATTCTACCTTTACCAACGAGAAGAAAACCAGTAAACCTAAACAACACTCCCCACAATTACCTTAAGAGGTTCCCGTCGAGTACGACGGACGTGAGGGGTGCTAATACCTTCCCCTCACGTAACCGACTCCCGAACCCGGAACTTGGTTGCGACAGCCCTGTTCCTATCCTTTCGTTTTAAGAGGTTTTCTCGATATTTTCCTCTCCCGTTTATTCGGGAAAAATAAAGTTCGGTGGCGACTCTGTCGAACCGCAATTTCCGCGCCTTTCGCGCGAGGGTCGTTCTCTCCGAAATGTCTCCGTGATTTTTCGAGGTGCGACAGGTGGCGACTCTGCTGGGGACGCATTGCTCCATGCAAAGAGAGAGTCGAGCCTATCTTTTGGTTTGTGCGGAGTGTTTGCTTTTTATTTGTTTTCTTTTTGTATTTGTTCTCTTGTAGATTTTATTTGTGCTTGTTATCTGGGCCTGTTGGTTTTTGGGATGGCATCATGAGTAAAGCTCTACACCCGAGCTTTGGTAAAAGCAGAGAGAACACATAGTTTAGAATTGGTAGTCGAGTAGTGTTAGTCTCCAAGGACTTGCTCCTTGTGGGCCTAGCATGAAAGCTCCTCCAGAGGAGACCTATTCGTAGATCTCGTTGTAACGCAGCTAGCCTGTCGCACGACTTGATTAATGAAGGGTCCGTGATTCTGGGAACCTTTGTTAGCACCAGTTCCGATATTGGTGGTCGCGTAGTGTTAGTCTCCAAGGACTCGCTCCTTGTGCGCCTAGCATGAGGACCCCGCTCAGGAGAGACCTTATCGTCACTATCGTCGTAATGCAGCCAGCCTGTTGCGTGACGCTAATACGACTAGTGTCCGTGATCCTGGGAACCAAACATAGAAACCATCCCGTGAGCGGGATTATGGGTAGAATGTTTAGACCTTCCCGTATAGGTTGTACCTGTCAGTTTTCTTTGAGCAGGAATTACGGTTACTTATCTGTTACGGTTACCAGCTTCAGGAGTCGTTGGAGTTGTGATCCTGTGATCCTGGATCTTGTATCTTGCATTGCATCTTGCATATCATTTGCATTGCATTTCATATGTTGTGCATTTTGCATCTCCAGTCCTTCAACAGAATCTTATGTCTTCGTTCCTTCTTCTCTAGTAAATCAAGCTGATTCCTCGACACCAGTACGCAACTAGAGCCAATACCAGACGAGTGATGGAGCAGATTCAACAGGAGCAAGTCGCCTTCAGGGAAGAGTTGGATTCCATGAAAGGAAAGATCGACCAGATCCTCGAAGCCATCCTCACAGCCAGGAGAGAGGAAGAACAGCGTGAAGCCGCCGCTGTCGTCAACCACAATGGACAAGGGTCTACTGCCATCCCTTTGGTTCAAATTCCAAGTTCTCATGGGATGCCGCTGAACTTCAACAACGCAGTCGAAGGAAATACTTCTCAGCCAATCCCAGCGCCTGGAGCCACTGTTGGAGTTATCCCGCACGCCCAGCCTGCTGCTGTGCAAATCCCAGCTCCTCATATCGAAGATACTTTGATGGATCAGTATGACGACGTTCAGAACTATCATGCTGCTATCCCCATTGCCAGTCCTGTCGCTGCTCAGGATTCTGAAGCCATGAAGATGTGCCGAGATCTAGCCGAGAAACTCCGAGCCATGGAAGGGCACAATTCAAATTCTTTCAGTGCTTTGGAATTATGCTTGGTGCCTGATGTTGTCATTCCTCCCAAGTTCAAAGTTCCCGAATTTTCGAAGTACAAAGGTCTCAGTTGCCCAAACATTCATCTGAAGATGTACTGTCGCAAGATGGCTGCTTATGCCAGAGATGAAAAGCTCATGATTCATTGCTTCCAGGACAGCTTGTCTGGGGCGTCACTCGAATGGTATATGCAGCTGGAACGTAATAGTGTGCGCACCTGGGCTGAGCTAGCCGATGCATTTGTCAAGCAGTATAAATACAACACGGATCTCGCTCCAAATCGTACTCAGCTTCAGAGTATGACTCAGAAGGACAACGAATCCTTCAAGGAGTAAGCACAACGATGGAGAGAGCTAGCCGCAAGGGTGCATCCACCTCTTGTTGACCGTGAACTTATTGACATCTTCATGGGTACTTTGCAGGGCCAGTACTACGAAAAGCTGATCGGTAGCGTCTCCGCTGGATTCTCTGACTTGGTGATCGTCGGTGAGAGGATTGAGGAAGGGCTGAAGAGTGGGAAGATCCCAGGAGGTTCTAACAGCCAGGCTAGTGCCAAGAGGCCTTTTAATGGATACAAGAAGAAAGAGGGCG
Organism: Lathyrus sativus; assembly: GCA_963859935.3. Classification (NCBI taxonomy): domain Eukaryota; kingdom Viridiplantae; phylum Streptophyta; class Magnoliopsida; order Fabales; family Fabaceae; genus Lathyrus; species Lathyrus sativus. The sequence continues at coordinate 605,090,505 of OZ012737.1, read as the reverse complement.
AAACAAATGCCATCTTCGTGCAGAAGGGGCAAGCTTCTCAACAAGCTCCCGCTCCTATGCCTTATCAAGTTCCCTACTATCAGTATCCATATGTTGCTGCTGCGCAATATGCTCCAATGCCTTATCAGCCAGCTGTTCATGCAACGCAGGCTCAGATGCCACGGCAACAGGCTCCTCAGCAACAAGCCTACAACCAGCAAGGATATCAGTATCCTCCTCAGCAACAGCAGATGCAAGCAACTCAGCAACGACAAAGTGCTCGCCCACAGCGTCTGCAGAGAACATGGAGGCCAGATAGAGTCTTTGATCGTCTACCAATGCCATATGCCAAAATATTTGCCCAGTTGATGGAGAAGAAAGCTGTTGTTCCGAGAGACTTAGCTCCTCCAACCATCCTTCCTGCTGATTACAACGCAAATGCTCATTGTGAGTTTCATAAGGGTGCTCCAGGTCACACCATTGAGGATTGCAGGGCTTTCAAGCACATAATTCAAGACATGATCGACCGGGATGCTATCAACTTCAATGGGAAGTCTCCAAACATCATCAACAATCCGATGCCACCAGTCAACTAGCGCCAACGGCAGATTGACTCCAGTCAAAGTTTGCTCCCCGAAGAAGGCAGTCATGTTGCCGTTTCATTATTCGCAGTTTCTTATGTTTTGTCTTTGTTTATTTAAGTATTGTATGCTTTGAACAATTGCCATTCGTATTTGGTTTTCATTAATGTATCGTTTATGCATGTTTTGATTTAGTTATGTCGCATTCACTCATTTTCACTTATCACCGACACATTTATTCATTCCACTCCATTCACTGTTGTTTAGCATGATTTGAGGGAGGATGATGAAAACGAGATACCCATAATTGCAAATTGTATGCTTTCAGATAGAATCTCGTCAATGATGTACAGACATTGTTTCAATTCCCCAAACACCGGAGATACAAGGAGTTAATCCCTAGTAAACCCCTTCGATCCTAGAAGTAGCAGTTTCCTTCGGATATTCAAACCCTTACACTCAACCTGGGGCAGGGTAGTGTTCAGTTAATCCAATCCCGTATTCGAATCAATATCTAAAAGACGGTTGTCCATCAAAGACCCATGCTATGGCAGTCACAACAAAATCAAAAAATCAAAAGTCAGCTAAGTCAGACACCTTAGAGGGGACTTAGGCAAAATCAAGGCAATCCCGATGGATCTGACAAACGAAGTCAATCCATGCAAAAGTTAGGGATCAAAACAAAAGCAAAAGAGGACCCCGAAATCCTCAACAAAAACAAAAGGGATTCAGTGGCCACCCAAGTCAAGGGGCACTGACATCCATCAAAAAACCAAAATAAGGTGACTGCCGCGTCGAGCAAACCTTGAACCATCAAGTTTATACCGTCAAGACAAGTGTAGGATTAACTGAGCGTAGGACTGGAGATCATTACGAAGAAGGGGTGGGTATAAATCATATTTTGAGCCTAATATCCTTTGTTTCATAACCGTGAACCAGACCACGTTACAACCCTCGAAAGACCTAATTGAGGCAAGGTTTATTCTGAAAGCATACTATCGCAAGGTTGCGTAACCTGACTCCTCACATGATTTTTAATCATCAGCATTGGTGTCATTTTGCTTGCTATATTTTTCGCACCAATCAAATTAGCACAACGTTTGGGCTAGCAGTCCATTCGTCTCACTATCACGACACCTCAACAAAAGACACTTTTTTTTTCAAATCTTGCATCGAGCTTTGCATTAACGTCACCATCTATGAATGTACAATTTCAATTGCAAATCAGTGCTAGGTATTCAAAGACACTCCAGCAAGGGGCAATCAAGGAAGAACTTGACTTTAGGTGACTGTCACAAAGCAAGACTACCTCAGAACCCACAGACTGGGGCAAAGCATTCAACAGCTCGAGCAGGGGCAAGTCATCCGAGTTCAACTTCCATACGTCAGAACTGGTTAATCTGGGGCAGACCATTACCATGTTCAGACTGGGGCAAGACCAGGTCGCCCTGACCATCAAGCAAAGTTGCAACCTTTTCTGAGGGAAATTCACAACAAACCACCAAGTACCCAGACTTGGGGCATCCAGAGAATCATCTTCTGCTTCAATCTTGACGTCTTCAACAAACTGCGTGTCGAGGAAGTCAATCCCTCCCACCACCCAAAGTCCAATCTGCATTGGCAACTACCAGAGGCCACCACGCTGACGTCTCCACCTGCATTTCCAATCACCTGTCTGCAATCATACGCATCATACGCATCGCTTTCGATCTCATAAATATCTTGCATCATACGCATACTCTAATCATACCATACTTCCCCAGCTTTTGGATCTCCGCTCGTCGGCATTTGCATTTGCACGTCCACTCATATGGAATATCATTTATCATCCAGCATTCATATATGCAAGTCAAGGTCCAGGATCAATCCCGAGGATTTCCAAGACCATTGATAGCCCAGTCAGGGGCATCTTCTGCAAGATGGTGGGTTTACCCCACGACTTTCAGGAGGTTCAAAGCAATCACCAGCCCAGGCAGGGGCATTCTTTTCAAGACCATGGGCGTCTCCCATGACGTATTTCAACCTCGTAGTTGATCAAGTATGCAAATCAACATTCAGCCCAGCCAGGGGCATACCATTCAAGACCGTGAGCGTTCCTCACGAAGTTGTTCAACCTTTTGTTGGGCAAATCCAAGAAGTTCAGTGCAAGATCCAACCCGAACAGGGGCGTCTTCAGCAAGACCGTAAGAGTCCCTCATGAAGTTGTTCAACCTTTTGTTGACCAAAACAAGACATCAAGACACATTCAGCCCAGTCAGGGGCATCCTCTTCAGAATTCATGGGCGTAACCATGAAATCATTTCAGCAAATTATGATTTCCAAGCAAAGACGGTGGGCGTACCCCGTTAACTCATTTCAAATTCAATCTTCCTCTCAGGGGTTCCCCAATGAGTTGTACCCAGCAAGCGTGACCGTTGTCAATTGCCTTACTATCACCCTTTCGGTGATAGTCGAACTTCGTCAGTTCAACCCAGCCTGCATCCTTTTTGGTGTTGGTAAACTTCAGATCTGTGTTGTCCTATCATCCTTTTGGTGATAGCGACTTGTTTTATTTGTGTTTTCGCTCTACCATCCTTTTGGTGGTAGGTCTGGTATTTCGTCGGTATCAGATTGCGCGATGTTTTATTTATGTTTTCGCTCTATCATCCTTTTGGTGGTAGGTCTGATACTCCGTCGGTATCAGATTGCGCGATGTTTTATTTGTGTTTTCGCTCTACCATCCTTTTGGTGGTAGGTCTGGTACTTCGTCGGTGGCAGATTGCGCGATGTTTTATTTGTGTTTTCGCTCTATCATCCTTTTGGTGGTAGGTCTGATACTTCGTCGGTATCAGATGGCGCGATGTTTTATTTGTGTTTTCGCTCTACCATCCTTTTGGTGGTGGGTCTGATACTTCGTCGGTATCAGATTGTGCGATGTTTTCTTTTATGTTTTCGCTCTACCATCCTTTTGGTGGTAGGTATGGTACTTCGTCGGTGGCAGATTGCGCGATGTTTTATTTGTGTTTTCGCTCTATCATCCTTTTGGTGGTAGGTCTGATACTTCGTCGGTATCAGATGGCGCGATGTTTTATTTGTGTTTTCGCTCTACCATCCTTTTGGTGGTAGGTCTGGTACTTCGTCGGTATCAGATTGCGCGTTGCTTTCTTTTGTGTTTTCGCTCTACCATCCTTTTGGTGGTAGGTCTGGTACTTCGTCGGTATCAGATTGCGCATTGCTTTCTTTTGTGTTTTCGCTCTACCATCCTTTTGGTGGTAGGTCTGGTACTTCGTCGGTATCAGATTGCGCGATGCTTTCTTTTGTGTTTTTGCTCTATCATCCTTTTGGTGGTAGGCCTGGTACTTCGTCGGTATCAGCTTGTGCGATATTGTTTGGCGTGTGTTTCGCTCCGTCATCCTTTTGGTGAGGGTCTATCATGGTCATTAATGATAGATTGTGCGAATTTTGTTTATCTCGCCCCGTCATCCTTTTGGTGGGGGATCTATCATGGTCATTAATGATAGATCGTGCGATAGTGCTTTGCTTTGCCATCCTTTTGGTGGTAATAGCTGTGTGTGTTGTGTCCCATCATCCTTTTGGTGATGACGACTTGTGCCAGCTTACTAAGAGGTTTACATCATCCAGCATTTTCGATTCTCAAGCATCTCTCTTTCTTTCGGACAAATTCAGGGTCTTTTTATATCTAATAGACTTCTACCTCAGGAATATGAGCGCCAATGCAGTTCATTCTCCTGGGTTTAAGTCGATTAGATAGGGGCATCTGTCATACCCTAAATTTGTCCTACCCTTTTGTAAATATTTTTGCATTTATTGTTTCATGCCGTTTAGACACGTGCCCACCTGAAATTGGACACTTTCCAAATTTTTATCCAGTTTATCCAATAAAAGTGTGACACGTGGTGTAGGGGTTTTTTTGTGACTATTATTTCTTTTTTTTTTATTTCCCAATCTTTTTTCTTTTTAAAAAAAAATATATTCCTAGATAATAATAAATATTGTGTATATATTTGTCAATTTTTATTTAATTAACATTTTATTAACATTTATTTGTTGTTATTATATTTGTTAATATCCATTTAGTAAATATTGTTAATATTTATATATTATTTAACTATGTCTATGTCAATTTATATTAATTGCTTAATATTTTGATGATTAATTAAATTGAAAAGAAGTGAAAAGAAAAAGACAGGAAAGCAAGTGGTGGAAGGGCTTTTTGGTCTCACAGCCCGTTGAAGGGGTAGAATGGGGAATTGAAGTGAAGGGTGTCAATAAAAGGAGGTTACTGTTCCTTTGCTGAGAGAGGGAGGAGGCCGCCACCTCTTCTGTTGTGCAAAAACCCTAAATAAGGACACTGTGCACCAATTAAACCCTAAAAAATTTCAAGACGGCGCCGCCGCCCCAGCAATCGTCCGCCTTCCCTCATCACCGTCCCCGAAAACCACTCCCAACCCTAAAAGAACCCTCAATCGTCCATCTTCCTCAAACCAAAGCGGCGCCGGAGAATTCATTCTTCACTCTCTCAAAATTTCACTGCCGCGAACCTTCGACGCCGCGTTTACGAAGGACGCCGCTGCGAATCCAGCTCCCTTCGCCTCAACAACGACGCGGTTATGGTGTTGCGATTTTGACGCCTTCTCATCTCTAAGATTGAACAGACGATTTCGCCGTTGCTTTCGGTTCAGACCATTCTCGGCCGTAGCTCCAACCGTCCGATAAGGCTTCAACTTGGCGGTAATTTCAGATTCGATTGTTTTCTTTGTATCTACTGTAGCAATCATTGTCTGCAAGGAACATTTGAACTGTTTTACTTTGAACTAGTATATTTGTTTTTCAATAAAGCTATTGGTTTGAAGGTCCTAATGTCACGTTTTGGTTTGCATATCTGTGATAGTTTTAGTGAATCTGGGTATTGTCATCAGCCAGTGTTGTTGTTCGTAAATGTTGCAGTTTAGTGAGTCAGGCTTACCACAACGGATGGATGTTTTTTGTTGAGAAGCAAAGTATGTTGCTTTAGATATCTGCTGTATCATTGATGTTTCTGAGCATCCAATTTCTGTTTTTAACATTGATACTGACAGGATCACGAGGGTGTCAACCTCCGTTTTTTGCGATTTCTAACTTGTAAAGTTCATATTCTATGTTTGCTGGGATTGCTGTCTATTATGTGCAGATTCTAAGGTTTAAACTCAAGGTTTAGAACTGATTGCGTGCCGGCCGCGATGTCATTGGACTCTATCATACAGGCAATATAAGCGAGTCTTCAAGCTCACATCGGCAACAATGACGAATGAGTAGCAATAACGGTTCATTACGATCTGAGTTTTGAGATACTGATGGTGTAGTTTTACTGACTCTGTCCTTATTGTAGGTTGATGCTGGATGTGGTTTGGTTGGATCATTGCTTTCAGTTATCTGCATCGTGTGCATATTTTAAACTTGGTTTGTAGATTTTAATGTGTGTTGATAATGAGGGGTTAGAGTCTGAATTCTACTTTCATAGCTGTTGTTTGATTTAATTTTGAGTTTATTGCAGAGAGGGGATTTAAGGTTTGACAAGTTTTTCCCGTGAATCATGTTATGAGGATTGGCACTGTGTTAATTTGATAGAATTGTGTAGACCTTGTTTTCATGATTCCGTTTTTGCAAGTTTATGCTACTGTTGTGATGTTCTGTTTTGAATAACGTTCATTGCGGTTATTTTTACTATTGGCAAAACAGGTCGCTGTTCCGATTATGCTTATACGGTGGGGTTTGATTAATCACTTTCAGTTTGGTTTTTCTGTTTATGAAAAGTCAAACTTAGAGGAATATATGTAGTTGCTGTTTCACCTTGATATTCTAACAAGTTTCAATGAGTGCCGCTAATTTCGTTTTGCTTTGTCAAAAACAGGTCGCGATTTCGAACTTCGATAGCAGTCGCGACATATTAAGTGTAACAGCCATGACTTCGGATTCCTACCCGGTTTGACAACAACGCGAACTCGACCACAGCAGATTTGCAGCCGACCTCAATGCTAGCGCCATTGCAGCTACAACTCTGTCACCAGATTCTAGTCTGACCCTGCAACGACATTAAGTCGTATACGCCGGCATCTCATCTCGTCATGGTTTCGACATCAGTGGCACATCTTTGACGAGGTTTTAGACTTAATATTGGTTGGTCTTTCGTCTTTAGCTCTGTGTCAATTCTCGGTTTTTTTTACGGGTTTTTTAGTTAACGCTGTAAATTAGGATGTCTTGTTTTGATAAGGTAGCCTTAAAAAATTTTCTGAGATACTGATGCATGTGTGGCGCTTTGTTTATGGTTTTTATCCTCATGATGGCGGCTTTATCTTGTGCCGGGATTACGTTTTTTGTGGCTAACAACATGGTTTGATAAGTGCATTTTTGCCTAGATACTGTACCAATCAATTCAGGTCATTTGTGTTTGGCTTGTAAGTATATGTCGTTTCTACCCCAAATTGCTTTTAGTCATTTTCAAGTATCCTGTTATTATTTAATTAATTTTTATTTTAGCAATCAAGCAATTGTTTATAAAACTAACTTAGAACAATTTGTTTCTCTAAATATTTGTTTATTAAATTCACCTCTTATTTTAACGAATATTTTATTTTAAAGACAATTCAAATTTTTTTTTAGGGAGGACATGAACATTTTTAAGGTGTATTTTCAAAATGTGATTAATTATACATTAAATTATTAATATAATTTATTTTCAACACACAAATCTTTCTCTTAATCCCTCACGAAAATTAAACTCTTAAGGTCTAGCACCTCTTGAGCTTTTGAGTAATTATTATTGGGGTGTACGCCTTGGATAATATTGCTTCTTTTTTTTCCCTCTCATTTTTAAGGTATGCTTTTAATTATTCGAGCAAAAAAATATATTATAGGAGTCTAGCACTCTGTGTGATATATTCGTTGTTTATTCAAACAATATTTCCTAAATTAAATCAAAACCATCCTCAAAACTAATAATTTTCCTAATCTTCATTCAAATTATTTTCTAATCAAATTGTGAGAAACTAAGTTCTTGAAGTCTAGCACTTCTTGAATTTTTGGATAGTCATTATTAAGGTGTACACCTTAAGTAATGTATTATTCGACCTCTCATTTTTCGAAATTATATTTTTTCTAACAAAGAAATGTCATGAGAATTTAGCATTCTATGTGATATTTCCTTTCATCCAAACATTCTCCGAATGAAAAAGGTGTCGTCGAGATCTAGCATTTCGATAATACCCCAATTAATTGGTTGTGAGGCCTACGTCTCATTTATCAAATAATTGTCATTTATCTCATTTACAAATCCAATCTCGCGTCCTCACATCTCGTACCTCAAATTATTTTCATACCTCATTTCACTTCAAATCTTTTTCAAACATTTTCTCGATCAAACTTCGAAAGAAGGAGGTTCTTGGAGTCTAGCATTCCTTGAATTTTCGAGTGAATAGCTCTCGAGGCACGCCCTTTGGGTTGTTATTCATTCAACCTTTCGACTTTTTCAAACTCAATCATTTTCAAACATTCTCCGAAGTCGAATGCTCGTCCGCATTCGCAAACCAACCCATTTCTTTCACAATCCCTCGTGGTCTCGATATTAGGAGCACCCTCAGGGACTAATATCGTTTCTCACAACCTTTGACACGTCGTCAAGCCGGTTCCATCTTCAATCAAATCTTCGACACGTCGTCGAACCAGTTCAAAACAATTCCCTTTTGGCCTCGCATGCCATTCTTCGATTCGATCCTTTCACAAACACATTTTTTAAACTTACGAAAGAGGGATATTCTTAGAATCTAGCATTCTTTGAATATTCGAACGAGTAACTCTTGGGCGCGCCCCCGAGTTGTTATTAGTTCATTCTTTCGTTTTCAAAATATCCAACTCTTATCTTCGACTCATTCAACTCAATTTCCGAAAGAACTGAGTTCCTGGGGTCTCGCATTCCTTGAATTCTTGAATGACAAGCTCTTGAGGCACGCCCTTAGGTTGTTTGTCAGTCACTCTTTCGTCTCCCAACTCAACGTCAAACCAATTCAAACCTCATCTTTTCGTGGTCGTCTCCACGAACTACGATTGCTCTGATTCTTCATTCTCGTCTGAATGTAAGATACGTAGGCACAAGATTGCGATGATCTTGGCGAGCTACCTCCCCTCCATATTCCACTTCCCGTATCCATTTCGTGGTTGTTACCACGAACTACGGACGCTCTGATTCTTTATTCATTCTTGAATACAAGATACGTAGGCACAAGATTGCGATGATCTTGGCGAGCACACTACCATCCATCTTTCGTCTTCCACCCATTCCTTTCCCGTAGTCGAACTACGACGCTCTGATTTCTCATTCTCGTCCGAATGAGCATACGTAGGCACAAGGGCCCCAATCCTTGGCGAGCACCCTATTCTCTAACCACCCATCTCTCCTTTGCGTCTTTAACCTTTTAACCTACCGATTCTACCTTTACCAACGAGAAGAAAACCAGTAAACCTAAACAACACTCCCCACAATTACCTTAAGAGGTTCCCGTCGAGTACGACGGACGTGAGGGGTGCTAATACCTTCCCCTCACGTAACCGACTCCCGAACCCGGAACTTGGTTGCGACAACCCTGTTCCTATCCTTTCGTTTTAAGAGTTTTTCTCGATATTTTCCTCTCCCGTTTATTCGGGAAAAATAAAGTTCGGTGGCGACTCTGTCGAACCGCAATTTCCGCGCCTTTCGCGCGAGGGTCGTTCTCTCCGAAATGTCTCCGTGATTTTTCGAGGTGCGACACTAACCAATCTCAAACAAACAAGGACTTCTTAAACCAAAATATTCACACTAGTGAGCAGATTAAACAATTAGTGAGCAAGGTAGATGCATTAGCTACACATAACAAAATGCTTGAAGCTCAGATTTCACAAGTAGCTCAACAACAAGCACCTACTGCTGCACCAGCTGGAGTATTCCCTGGACAACCTCAACCTAATCCGAAAGGACATGCTAACGCTGTAATATTAAGAAGTGGCAAGGAACTTGACGGACCTACCGATCCAAGACTTGACAATCCAGCCATGTACCAAAAACCGGATAAACCGACTGAAGTGGTGAATGATCCAGAAGAAAAGGAAGATGAAAGTCGAGAGGTAGTGGAGAAAGAACAACCTTATGTGCCTCCACCACCCTATAAACCACCAATTCCGTACCCTCAAAGATTAATAAGTTCCAAGACGACGGGTCAATTTAAGAAATTTGTCGAACTTATGAAACAGTTGAATATTACTATTCCGTTTACAGAAGCAATTACCCAAATACCCTCGTATGCTAAGTTTTTAAAAGAAATCTTATCCAATAAGAAAAAGATAGAGGATAACGGAACAGTTACACTTACTGCCGAGTGTAGCGCCATAATTCAGAATAACATGCCTCCTAAGCTAAAAGATCCAGGAAGTTTCTCTATACCCTGTGTAATAGGAAAATTCGTCATTGACAAAGCTCTATGCGATTTAGGAGCCAGTATCAGTGTTATGCCCTTAACTATTTGCAAAAGGCTAGACATGGGAGACCTAAGACCAACTAAAATGTCTGTTCAACTAGCCGATCGCTCTGTTAAATATCCTGTAGGCATACTAGAAAACGTCCCAGTACGTATAGGACAATTCTACATTCCTACTGATTTTATAATCATGGACATCTCTGAAGACTCCACTACACCTATCATACTAGGAAGACCATTCTTAGCTACCGCCGGAGCTATAATAGACGTGAAAAGAGGAAAGCTAACCTTTGAAGTAGGTGAAGAGAAAGTTGAATTTGTTTTAACACAATTCTTACAATCACCAGCTATAGAGGATACATGCTATCTAATGGACGTAATTGACGAATGTGTAAGAGAAATGGAACTGAAGGAGACCACTTATTCTGAAATAATGAAAATTCAAATCCCTCCAATTTTCGAAGATGATAATTGGCGAAAACCGTATCAGGATGATAGTCTAAGCGAAAGTTTAGCACTTACACCGGATCCCATGCCAAGTAAAGATAAACCTACATTAGGATTAAAAACTTTACCTAATAACCTAAGGTACGAATTCTTAGACGTTGAATGTAAAAGACCAGTTATAGTAAATTCCAGTTTAGGAACTATATAAACAAAGAAACTTTTAGATGTCTTGAAGAAATATCCAACTGCATTAGGATATAACATATCTGATCTCAAAGGAATATGTCCTTCAGTTTGTATGCATCGTATTCTGCTAGAAGAAGATTGCAGAACCTCCAGAGAATCTCAAAGAAGAATTAACCCAACCCTTAGCACTGTAGTAAAAGAAGAAGTTAAGAAATTATTAGATGCCGGGATAATATATCCGATCTCTGATAGTGAATGGGTTAGCCCAATACATGTAGTGCCAAAGAAAGGAGGTATCACTGTTGTGAAAAACGCTCAAGGCGAATCGATATCGCAAAGAGTAGTGACGGGATATAGAGTGTGCATAGATTATCGTAAGCTAAACAAAGCCACTCGAAAAGACCATTTCCCACTACCTTTTATAGATCAAATGTTAGAACGATTAGCCAAGCATTCTTACTTCTGTTACCTTGATGGTTACTCAGGGTTTTTCCAAATCCCTATCCATCCTGATGATCAAGAGAAGACTACATTCACATGTCCTTATGGAACGTTCGCTTATAGGCGAATGCCCTTTGGATTATGCAACGCCCCTGCAACCTTTCAAAGATGTATGATGTCAATCTTCGCAGATTTTATAGACAACATCATGGAAGTGTTCATGGACGACTTCTCTGTATGCGGGCAAAGTTTTGAAGGATGCTTATCGAATTTAGAAATGGTGTTAGAAAGATGTGTAAAAGTGAATCTCGTGCTTAACTGGGAGAAATGTCATTTTATGGTCAACGAAGGAATAGTATTAGGTCATGTAATATCCGACAAGGGAATTGAAGTTGATAAAGCTAAGATTGAAGTAATAAAAGATCTTCAACCCCCTAAAACCGTTCGAGAAATACGAAGCTTTTTAGGACACGCCGGTTTTTACCGACGATTCATCAAAGATTTCTCGAAAATCACTAAACCTCTTACTGGTTTATTAATGAAAGACACTGAGTTCATATTCAATGAAGATTGTCTTAAAGCATTCGAAACTCTAAAAACAACCCTCATCACCGCACCAATCATGCAACCCCCTGACTGGAGATCACCTTTTGAAATCATGTGCGATGCGAGTGACTATGCTGTAGGCGCAGTCCTGGGCCAGAGAAAGGAAAAGAAACTCCATGCGATTTACTATGCCAGTAGAACCTTGGATTCTGCCCAGATGAACTACGCCACTACAGAAAAAGAATTGCTAGCAATTGTCTTCGCGCTTGACAAATTCCGCTCTTACCTAGTTGGAGCGAAAATAATCATTTACACAGACCATGCTGCTATCCGATATCTATTAACTAAGAAAGATGCTAAACCAAGACTCTTAAGATGGATTTTACTCTTACAAGAGTTTGATCTAGAAATAAAAGATAAGAAAGGTACTGAAAACGTCGTAGCGGACCATTTATCTAGAATAGAAGGTATTAAACCCGAACAAGTGTCGATTAACGATGATTTTCCGTATGAACAGCTGATAGCACAAATAGGAAGCGACCTAGCGCAGTTAGATATAAATGAACCAGAACCCGTGGAAACAATACAGACAACTGTAGGACTGCCATGGTACGCTGACATTGTCAACTACCTAGCCGCAGGAGCTCTTCCACCCGATCTAATCTATCAGCAGAAAAAGAAATTCTTTCATAATCTGAAACATTACTATTGGGATGAACCATTATTGTTCAAAAGAGGACCAGATGGAATCTTTCGCCGATGTATTCCCGAAGAAGAAATAGAAGATGTCATTGCTCAATGCCATTCATCTCCTTATGGTGGACATGCAAGCACTTCCAAGACGTGTGCAAAAATCTTGCAAGCCGGTCTATTCTGGCCTAATCTATGGAAGGATGTCCACATCGCCGTTATAAATTGCGACCGGTGTCAACGCACTGGCAATATTTCAAGAAGAGATGAAATGCCCCAAAAGGGAATTTTAGAAGTAGAAATCTTCGACGTCTGAGGAATAGATTTCATGGGACCATTCCCATCGTCTTTCGGTAATAATTACATACTCGTAGCTGTTGATTATGTCTCGAAATGGATTGAAGCCATAGCTTCTCCTACAAACGATACACGAGTAGTAATAAAGCTTTTCAAAAATATAATCTTTCCCAGATTTGGTGTGCCTCGACTCGTCATAAGTGACGGTGGCTCGCACTTCATTTCAAAAATCCTTGACAAATTACTATCTAAATATGGAGTACGACACCGTGTGGCTACGCCATATCACCCACAAACAAGTGGACAGGTCGAAGTCTCAAACAGAGAGATTAAACAAATCTTAGAAAAGACTGTCGCCATATCTCGGAAAGATTGGTCATCTAAACTTAATGAAGCTCTATGGGCTTATAGGACCGCTTACAAGACACCCATAGGTACTACACCTTTCAAACTAGTTTATGGAAAATCTTGTCACCTCCCAGTAGAACTAGAACACAAAGCTTATTGGGCGATCAGAACTCTCAATCTAAACTATAATGCTGCAGGAGAAAAGCGAATCCTAGACATTAACGAATTAGAAGAATTAAGGTTAGATGCATATGAGAATGCTAAGATATATAAAGAAAGAACCAAGCGATGGCATGATAAACGCCTATCTAGGAAAGAATTCAGTGTGGGAGACGTTGTACTCCTCTTTAATTCAAGACTTAGGCTCTTTCCTGGAAAATTAAAGTCTAGATGGTCAGGACCCTTTGATATAACTAAAGTATTCCCAAGTGGAGCAATAGAAATTAAGAGTAAGAATAGTGAACCATTCATAGTAAACGGGCAACGTCTAAAACACTATCATAAAGTTGAAAATAGAGATTATGCGAATAATCTAAAGCTTTTAGAATTGTCCACTAATTCCCCTGATTAATCTAAACCAAAGCATTACGTCAGGCTTTTGACAATAAAAACAGCGCTTAGTGGGAGACAACCCATTTACTTATTTACTTATTTTTAGCTATTCTTTTCTTTTAGCACATTGTTATCTATCGTTTTTACTATTTGTTTAAATTGTTTTGTCAGTTTTATTTTACATTACTATTATCGCCATACATTATGCATTTCATTTTCTTATTTTTATCTTAAATCACTTTTTACAGATTTTCTAAAGTCTTTTCCACTGATTTGTTTTCCCCATATTTGCATTGACCATGGCTAACCAACCAATTAACTATATGGAAACCAAATTTAGAGGTAGGAACCAAAGAATGAAGTTTGAAGAGTTATCACAGAGGCAAATGGATTTGACCCTGTACCCAGATGATAAGACTATGGAAACCCTAGGTATACATGATAGTGTCATGTACTTGTTCAACCGACTCGGATGGGAGAATGCATTGATCCAACATAAGTTTGCGACTTACCGCGAGCTTACCCTTGAGTTCCTTAGCTCCTTACTTTACTTACCTGAGCGCGGTTTTGGATTTAGGAAAGGATTTATTAGTTTCCGCCTATTTGGAATAGAATACGACTTTAACCATAAAGAACTAGCTGACTTGTTAGGATTCCCTAGTGGACCATTTGCTTTTACTACCACACAGGTAGAATTGATGGATGTGGAGCTAGATTTCTTTTGGGGAACTCTAACCGGAAACTACCACCCTGAACCAAATAACATGAATAATGATGAGATCCATAATCCTGCTCCGTTACTTCCACAAATTCCTTGCCCACACCTTCTTTGGAAAAGAAGAAAACATTACCGGAGTTTCTAAAGATGAAGTATTTATTATGTCATGTTTCACTAATGGACAGTCTGTTAATGGTGTACCTTTCATGATGCAAACCTTCACCCACATCCAAGAAGAACCTGAATTACCTATATTAGTAGGAGGTCTTGTAACCATGATTGCTGATGCCATAGGACTTAGGTACCAACTGGACAGGTGCAACCGTCTAGGAACAATCCGCCCTATGAATCTTAAATTCTGCTTCAATAGACATATCATAAGGAATTTAGGACGCCCACCTTTTGAGTACCTAATCCGGAACGAAGTAGTAACCCTGTTCACATTGCCCAATCATGCTAGAGTAAGTGTTCACAATAAGGATAACTGGCTGTATGAGTTAAACCCACCTGATTATCCAGCTACTCCTGAAACACCTCAGTCTCACAGGATAACAGATGATATAATGACCGCTGTTGAAACTGATCCTGAGACACCTCCTGGTTACCATGACATTGACCCAACTGACAAAGTACATGAAACCCCTGGAGTGAATCAAGGAGATTATGCTAACAACTTACAAAACATCATGAACACTCTCAATGCCTACCAAACTGACATTAATCTATTCAAAGAAGACATTAAGAGCATGCGATTGGACATTATAGGATTGACTGACATGGCCTGCGAACAATTCTATCACTTGGACTCCGCCATCGAAGACCTGAAGAAGCGCCTTTGAAAAGGCTATAAGTGATTTAGTTTATTTTTTCTCATTGTTTTCGTTTCTAGTTAAATTTATCTTTCGCAACAATTTCATACCGTAATTTCCGTTTTTGTAATTTCATTTTCAATTACTTTACGCAATGCACCTTTAATTTCAATTATTTCTCCATTTTTAACAACTTATATATTTTTTCTATATACTGTTATGCCTGCATTATTTCATGTATACAATCTTTCATGCAAGTTCGTATAATACTGTGTTGCAAATTATATACAATATGGTGTGTATTCAATATAAGTGTTACTAAAGAAAATAAATTATAACTAATTTATGAATCACGTGAGAAAATGCTCTTTTTTGCGAATTATTCAGCAAGCAGGCCCTCACGGTCGTCACACCTATCTTACGATCGTGACGTGCTCATTTAGCGTGTCACGACCGTCACGCCCCTGTCACGACCGTGACGATCCCTATTACAGGAATCGTGAGAAACAGAACTGTTTCTCATCGTGCCCCTTCTTCTTCTTCCTCCATAACCTACCCAAAAACTACCCATTCCTTCCATAACCGCCGTAACCTCCCCATTACCCCCATTAACCCCCCATTATCATCAACCATCTCATTAACACTCTCCCTTATTTAACCCGAACCTCTATCTCCCTCATTCTACCATTTTTCTTACAAAACCTCACAAAAACCTTCTTCCCTCACTCTTCACTCTTGCATGCTATGGATTCCATCACTTTTAGAGAAGGTGAAGCTGGAGTAACCCAGAGAGACCGTTTCATCCGATTCCAAAACCGCGGTGTGCAACCTACCCGCTACATTGCCACTGACTGTCTGCGGGAACTCGGAATGTTGGCCAGCGTTCAAAGCCTACTGCAAAAGGTGGGTCTGTGGGATCTCTGCCGTCAACCTCAGCCCACTTTCGAACTTCTGACGCTGGAGTTCTTAAGCTCTTACAGTTACATCACCCCTCCCGGTTCTCAGAGTCAGCTCACCGGCATCGCAACATTCCGATTGCACGGCCAAGAGTTCAACCTCCCGCAAACCAGGATAGCCGAGCTGTTAGGCTTCAATCACGGAACTGAAGCCCACCGTCGCGTGCCCGATAATTTTAGTGAACAAGCTTTCACTCTATGGCACGACTTAACCAACACCCGTGCATCCACCTTCCAGAGCCTCAACGCCACACACATCCACAACCCGGCAATCCGCTATTTTCACCGGGTCATCTGCAACACAATCTTCACTAGAGAAAGCAACCATAAGCTCAACTCCAAGGAGCTTCTGTTCTTACACTGCGCGCTTAATGACGAGCCGATCAACGCTGCCCCGTTCATGCTTCATCATATCCAGGCCATTGCACAGAGAGGCTCCTCCCCGTTCTTCATAGGCGGCATTGTCACCGCCCTCACCATTCAGTTGGGGCTTGGTGACGCGCTCGTTAATCAGCCTCACCTAGCCGCCGAATTCCTGACCAAGAGCTACTGCAGGTCCGCCCACCTGATCGCGCAGCGAGAGGATGGCAGGTATAGCCCTGTTGTCAATGGCACCATTTTCCACCACATCACTCTGCCGTCCCGCACCCGCATCGATCCATCCAACCGAGCCAACTGGCTCTTTGTTTTACCTGCTGCTGCCGATCACGTCCCGGTTCATGATGATCAGGCAGACGCTCCAGCGGACGAGATGCAGGACGCTATGGATGCAGTTGAGCCTGTCCAGGATATCCCAGAGACATCTACCCGACAGCCCCTGCTCCCGCAGTTACACTTGAGGAAGTCCTCCTTGCGATTCATCAGCAAAACCAGATGAACGCCGCACTGGAGCGAAGGCAGAAGGCGCAGTATGATGCTTTACTCGGCACTATTGCTGCAAACCAGGAAGCCACCAATGAGCGGTTTGGAGAACTTTTCAGCGAGCTAGAAGCGCTCCGCATTAGCATTACTGCTACCTCCGGCACCGGTTCTGATCCTGACGCGACTCCCTCCAGACGCCGCTCTCGCACCAGAGGCCGAGCCCGCGGTCCTCAGCAGCCATAGTTTACCTTTATGTTTGTTTTTCGTTTTAGTCTTGTACTGTATTTGTACCGCATTTATATCACAACATTGAGGACAATGTCTGATATAGTGTGGGAGAGGTACCTTTCATTTCCGCACTTTTTCATTTCGTTGTACTTTCAATTCCATTGTATTTCTTTTAGCAAATTAATGAAATGAGCAAATCTGTGCGCTATTTTCTTTAATCTCGAACTTTCCCCGATTATTTAGCTGTACCAGAAAAATAAAATCTCTAATTATTCACATTACCCGACTTACCTACGGAATCGTAACTAGGAAGCCAAGAACGATTAAACAAGATCAATACAATCTTGACATCTTTGACTCCCTACTTAAGCAATTCCATCCCGATTACCATTGCGAGTACACCTTTAGTTTCAGTTCAAAAGTAACCCCCAGTAGTTTATACTAGCAGTCAGCACCGTCTGAACACAAACCACGTGGGGAGCCGATGAATATAAGCGTTTGATGCCTAATCAATAATGATCCTTCATATCTCGATGCAAAATGAAAAGAAATTGCACCAAAGTACACGGTCGCAGATAAGAAACGAGAAATATGAGAAGGAATCCGTTTCGAGTTGGTTCAGAGGTACTGGTTCTGAACTCGGTAGGGCGTGCTACGGCTCGATCCCCCACAACCTCCGAATCGGATAAAACATGAAGGGTTACCACACTCGTGTACCAGACCCCGTGCTCAAAAAGGATCAAAATCGCTAACCGGCTACTCCACTACGTGCGTGCTAAGGCAAAGGGCTTAATGTGACTGCGCTAGAACGAAACCGGGCGAAATAAGATCGAAAAACTCTAGGTGAAATCGTAATGTGATTGCCGATTGTTTCGTTTAACGGGAAGTCGACGACATAGCTTGTTGCTTGTGTCATTAGTGTATCGGTAGTGTTCTATCAAAGTACCGGAGTATCCGACAAAACGATCCACCGTACGGTTTGTTATGAGTATGCGTGAGTAAATT